>VXAC01002270.1:544026-577937 GCA_013399225.1 Rhipidura dahli
TTTAATTTTTTGTTTAAATTTTCAACGTCATGTTGTACCTTTAGAGACATTGCTCTCAGTGAAGTTATTCATAGAGCTTTCTGTGTTTGGATTTGCAGTCACAGTGCTGGCTGCCTCTCTGTCTCAAAAATCGTGTGAACCAGTGGGTCTTGAGACTCTGGACAGTCAATTGTAAAGCATTTTATGGAAGAGCTGACTGTCACCATGAGATTGCATGGCTCCTAATAGAATTGGACTCAAAGTCACTTTAGAACCTTCTTGCAATACCAATAATAGAATAAAACCCAACACAATTGTTTCAGGATTCATCCTTTTCTTTTGCTCGAGTATGAGCTGTGTAGTGAGATCATTTTTGTATTTCATTTACTTGCTCGCTGTACAGTAGTTTAGCTTGCTGTCCTACACTATCCAATAGGAAAGCAAAAATACTGAATTTATAGCCACTATATCACCAGTTTCAAAAATTAGTTTTATTTCTTTGTATGCACAATATAGATATAAGATGCTATAGTAATAATATAAAGAGCAGATATGGCTTCTAGATGCAAAAATTAAGAATCAGTTTCCTAGCTATATTAAAAGCTATAAAGGTTGGTCAGACTTGGGGTTTAGTTTAAGAATTATACATGCATTACATAGGTTGGCACTGCACCTACGTATAAAAAATTTCAATATTTAAATCCAGAGGTTTCAAAAAGCAGTGTCTGTGGGATAATGAGAACATAAAGGGGGGAAGGGCCATTCTGCACTGCTGGATGTAAGCAGGCCAGAGCTCCTTCAGCAGATGCTGAGCCCAAGACTGGAATTTAGAGGATCACAATGACAAAACACCTGTTCCTACAGGATAAGAGCCATCACAAGCCAGTCCTTCAAGCCAGGCTAGCCCTGAAGAGCACCCATTTCAATAACTCTACCTGAAAGCTAGACTTGTTAACCTGGGCCCTACAAGAAATCAGCACAGCCAGATGGTATCTGGACTGCTGCAATGGTGTGCTTTCAGCATTTTGGATGTCTAGTAGCTGGAGCCCATCAAAGCAGCACCTGTCCCAAAGCAGCTATGCCGTGACTGCAGCCATGCAGTGACTCAGTGGCAGAACTCAGGTTAGGGCATAAACAGCATGAAGGCCTTCATATAGTATGGTCTCATCTTTCCTCCTCTTTCCTGTATAACAGCTCCTAGTTTCTTCTCCCTCAGAAACAGATGAATACAAACAAAGCAAGTTTGAATGGACAGTGATCATTGCACCCTTGAACCTAATTTTCCTTTCTTCAAGTCAACCAAATGGAGAATTCCACCCTAAGGGGAGTCAGGTCACAGAAGAGAATTGCTCACCAGAAATATTGTTTAATCAAAACATAAACACTGAACTAGAGGATAAACAATAACAAAATTTACCTTTTAGACACACATTTTCAAATAGTCCAGCAGCTGGACAAGGGGCAACATTCACCAATTTAAACACAGCAAGTTCCATCTGAATATGAGGAAAACTTCTTTTCTTCAGGGGTGCCAGAGCATTGGAATAGGCTGCCCAGAGAGGCTGTGAAAGCTCCTTCTCTGGAGATAATGCAACAGCTGCCTGGATGTGATCCTGTGCAAGCTGCTCTGGGTGAACCTGCCTTAGCAGGAAGGTTGGACTGGATGTTCTCCAGCGGTCCCTTCCACCCTCAGACATTGTTACTCTGTGTCATTCTGCGATTCTGAATTGTACACACACCCTTTTTCCCACATTCCTGGCATCTCTGATTCTTGGAGCTTCACACCCAGCTTCCATTTTGAGCTTTTCTTCTCCCACTCTCATGTTGTCCCTTCTGGCTTCCATCTGACATGCTCCTTTTCCCCTTTATTTTTTGTGACTAAAACTCTCGCTCTTCCCATGCAACCAAACCTTTTTGCACATTTTTGTTGATTTACAGGGGCCACCTCAGGTCACTACCTCTTATGCCTATGAAAACATTTCTCTTTCTTGCACCCCCATTTTGAGTGTAGGTCTCCACACATCCCCAGAGGGCCACCAGAGTGTATGGAGAGGTCCAAACTGACAGAAGAGATCCCAGAAAAGTACTCACTCTCAGGCTCAAGTCTCTAGCAAATACCTCACTGTATTTCTGAAGTTTAGTTTTTACATGGAATTTATAATAACAGGAAAGAGAAATATACAGACTTTCAGAACTTGGAATGGCAATATGTCATGTGGCTAGGAAAGGTATGTCTGGGAGTATCATATAGCTGTTACTCAGCCTGGAGACAGAGGAGCTTTGTGTGGTGTGCTGAGGCTTCTTGAGCAAGTCAGACCAAAATACAGACACATGGCTGAGGCTGTTCTGGCTTAGACTGACACAGACAAGTTTCACACCCAAAAATAAGTAGCTGTTTTTTCTTATGACAACAAAAATTTGTAAAGGTAAAAAATTAAATCCCGGTATTAGACCCATCTGACTCCATTTTCACAACAGGACAACCTCTCACTCCCTGCAATCCACATTCAGGCAAGGACCAGAATAGTTTCATTTCAAAGCAGGCTAAAGAGGAGACTGATCAATCATGCTCCATCAAGCAGAGGACAGTGTCTCTCTCTAGAGACCTTACAAGGGAGAAACTTGTTTCTTTATCTTGAAAATCAGCCATTCTGAATTACTCAAGAAAATTCCATATTTTGTTAGTTTCTAGTTGTGAATAACTAGATTAAAAAGTTGCAACCACTCAGATTTCCAGCAGTACCATACAATTAAAATGTTTAGAAAAATCAAAAAAAGGTTTATTTCTGAGAGTTTTTTAATACTCCAGCTTCCAATATTCTAAAAGATAAAAAAGAGAAATGGAATTTTTCTCTTTGAAACTATAAGTTATGGAGGGTCCATTTGGAGTAGAATACATAAAATAAAAAAGGACAATAAAAAAAAATAAAAGGACAATAAAAATGCATAAAAAAAATAAGGACAATATTTAGGGGTGGGAGAGAAGTGGCTGGTTGTGAATACCTGCATGTTTAATAAAGGGCATTTGATACCATCATTGCAAAGGAACAGATGGAAAGATCTCAATCACTAAGATTAATATAGGACTTCCTGTAAGTTGCCTCAGTAGAAGTTAGGCATTTTCAAAGCCAACTTGGCAACAGTGTGCTTATTTGGTGAAATTTATGGTCAGAAAACAGCACTCTAGAGGAAGGAAATAGTCTAGTTTCTTCCTTCCACACAGTACAGAAAAACCCCACATGTCATCAGTGGCATAGGACCCTTTGATGTATGTTTAGGCAAAACCAGTTGTAACTGGATATACAAGCAGCATATAAAACATATTTCTGGCAGTAGAAAACACAGATGTACAGAAATTACATGTACATCAAAGAGTGTGAGGAAGAGATCTTCATGATGATGAGAAAGGATCCCATATGACAATCAGTAACAGTCACTTCATGTTGCACATGATGAAGCTAAAGCAAAAAAAAGTGTGCCACACACAGTGAAATTGGATATTCCACAAAAAAGCCACTCCAAATACAAGTCAATTTATACTAGAAGCTTAATTTTATTACTGGCAAGCTACTGAGTACATTACACTGTAAGACTCTATAGTGATTTCTCCAGTGTGGGTAATGTAGGTTAACTACTTACGAATGGCAAAGCAACTGCAGAGAGTGGAGCTCAGAGGGTTCAAAATTTGACTTTTGGAAACAGCATTCAAGAATTCTCTGAATTCAGGCTCTACTCAAGCACAGACATTTACCAAACGATCTGTTAAACAACCAGAACAGTATAGGCAATAACATTTACTGCACACAACAGCAGATGAGATAAGTAACCCCTACTTCCATTCCCTTGGGAAGTACATGGCTTCTATATATTGTCAATGTCTATGTAGTTCTCAGTTCATAAAAGGTATTTTCTTTCTTTTGCTTCTTTGTAGTGCATGAAGTTACCTTGCCTCTCATTCTAGGCTTTCAGAGGTGTCTGCTCAAACTCAGGATGCATCATGAGTCCTGTTATCGTACCCAACTATTCCTCCCTTCACCAAAAGGAAATTAACTTTTATTAGGTTCATTTTCTGAGAAAATCTAGATACCCTGGAGGAGCTGCAAGTAGGTTCTGTGGGGCAAATAACTATGGAAAACAATAAAAAATTAAACAAAAATATGTAAATAAAAAACCATCCCCCAAGACCTGGTTGATTTGAAATATTAGGGAGATCAGATTTTCTGTTTCTTCTTGACCGGAAATCCTCTGTTTTAGCCAAGTTTTGCACTAATTACATTCTTTCAAAATTCATCCTCTGTTGCACTGCTGCACAACCACCAAATTGGTTCAAATACAATAGTGACCTTGTAAGCATAGACTTGAAAAGAAATTAGTCTGCAATCATTCACGAATTTGATAGTGATCAACCAGCAATATTAACTATAACTGCTGTTTAATATAAGATCAAAGGTCTGAGCAAGGACCTGGGAAGTCAGTGTCCTGATATTTAGTGCCTAAGCATTTGGTATTCTTTATCTGGCAATGGTGTACAAATTGTTTTGTCTAAGATGTACTCTGCTTTCGTTATTATTGTATTCGTATTTCCCTCAATTAGTATGTTGCTAATAAATTATCCTGTGCTCTCTATATTTTTCTTGAATAACCTCAAGATATCTCATAAATCACAAAAACACACAATCCAAGAGGAATGTAATCCACTGCTTATCTGTAAGTGCATCTAAATATTTTCAAGGAAAATAAATTTGTTATGGAGAAAAAATGTCATTAACACAGGAAAAACCCTTTAAACATCTCTAGCCTAATTCTTTTGAGAAAATGGTTCTCAGAGCCATTTCAGTTTCTTGCAGACCCAAAGCACTAGAGAGTGTTCCATTTATGTAAAACCATAACTCTTTCAGTACTGACTCCCACTGAGCTCCCACAAAAGCTCTAATTCTGTCTATGGTGATGTAATGTTTTTAAGGGCTGAAGCAAGTACTGCTGGTTCACAGAGGGGATGCAAACCCCAATGTCACTGCCTGTTCCTGTCTCCTATGTTTACAACAGCAGCCCCCAATCAGAGCTTTTTAGAAAAACTCAAAAATTCTCGCTAGAAGATGAAATTGAAGCCCTTTGAACCAAAACTCTCTAAGTGCTGGCTCCACAAGAGAAAGAACTTTGCTTAATTTTTACCACTTCTTTTAAATTCTGTATACATATGTACCCACAGACAAGTAAGCAATATTTGTTCTTAGACTCTAGGCAACCCTGATTAAAAAAAAAAAAAGTAAATAATAACCACATGGACTACAAAAACCTTTTTATCTAATGCACTGACAAATCTTAAATACTGTTAATTTTTTTAGAAATACTTATTTAAGGAACCTGAAGCACAGATGGCAGAACCATCTGCAGAGATGTATTTTGTTTTCATAGTAAAATTCAAGCTTTCAATTTTTTTTTTTTTTTTTTGAAACATTTGCAGAAAGGAATTGGATGGCAAGAGCCAAATTTTCCCATTCAAAAGGCATCTGGTGACTGTTGAAACGAGGGGCCTGGAAGTCAGAATGTAATTTGTCATCCCTGAGTATTCTGAAACAGGTGGAAGATAACCTGAATAGCCTCTGTCATCATTCCTGCCAACTCCCTAACTACTACTCACAAAAGGAAGCACTTAGGAAGATAAGGGCATTAACCTTAGTAAGATAAGGGCATTAACTGGTCATTTTATGTAAAATGAAAAGTCTATCTAGTTCTGTTTCTTTCGAAGTTCTGTAGCAGAAAATAAAGGAAGTGATTAAGAAAAACAAAGAATATACAGAACAATATACATATGCATTTACCTAATTCTCATCTTTCAGTTAAAAAAAAATAAAAAACCATCAAATATTATAAAGTTCCTTTTACAGAAAGGTCTACTGATAAATCTTTTTGCCTGCGCCAGTTCAAGGACTAAATTTATTGCTGCTTCCAGGAAGAATACTAACAAGTTTCAAAGAAAGGGACAAGAACAGGTTTCAGACTTGTTAACACTCTTAATTAGTATCCAAGCATGAACACTGCATTCTTTTCAGCAGGACATGGTACAGATTTTCTGTGGTCTGGATCAGAATTCCCACCTATAAATATCAAATAAATGAGAGTAATTTTTTTGCCACAATTACATCATTGCAACTCTGCTGTAACTACAATGCAAACACAGCAAGATACTATTGTTGTTTACCCCTAGCTAGTCTCACCTATGCAAAAGAGTGACTATAACTAATTTCTAAATCCTGTGGCTCTCAGCTCTGCTGTGAACTGCTCAGCTACAGCCAGAATTTGGCTTCATTACTCTTGCAGTTCCTGACACCTGCTCCCCACAGCTCCAGCTCAGTCACTCAACTTTTTAGTCAAGGCTCTCACTAGACCTCAACTAGCAATACAAAAATACAAGGGGGAAAAAAATAGCACACTTGCACATTATTCTGTTTTTTTTCTTTTTGAGGCTAACAATTGTGAGATTTGAGACTCTGTTTTAGACTATTGTGATTTTAACAGATCATGTTGAATCTCACTTATGCCTGTAGTTAAATTTGGCCCATGAACTGAGAAGATCAAAAGAATTAAACTTCAAGGCTCCTGTTTTTCATCTACTCCCTTTTCTTGACAAGCTAAACATTCAGAGAATGGTAGCTACAATCACATGGTGTAAAATTAGCTCCCTTCTGTTAGTCTTCCTGAGGTTCATTGTGGAGGTGTCAATGTCTTCCAACTGCAGCACTCATCATTTAAATTCAACCTATGTTAATATGCAGCTACTGGAGGAAACATCACAAATTTCTTAGGGCATGTTAAATGCCTGTAAGTAAGCCATCAGCTAAAAAAATTAGAAACTAACTTCAAAGACAGCAAAAGAATTATTGCCAGATTCCTTTGGATGAGCACAAAAATACTGTTTGATTCTTCCAGAGAGCTGACCCTAAGTCCCTTCAATCAGCAGAGTGAATACCACTGGCTGGAGACCACTAAACCCAATCTCCTTCACATGTAACATAAATTATTTGTTAATCAGCTGATGTATGACATCTCTTAGGCAGGAGGATTTAGAGATTAATTTGTTGCAAATATATCTATTAAGTTATTTATTTATTTACTTGCAAATATACTTAACTCTGGCAAAAGAATATGCAGATGAGGTATATAAAGCCTGCTATTAACATTTGCATTTACAAGTTTTGTTGCTTTATGCTGTTGATACCTTTAACCATTTAGTTTAATTGCTTGCTGGCAAAGATTTTAGGGGGACAGATTTGTGGGAACTAGAGAAGTCCCCTTTCCCTCAAGTCCATTAATATCCAACAACAGGTTTTACAAAAATAATTCACTAGACCAGCAAGCACTAGTTACCTATGAAGAAGTCTATCAAAGTCAAACCAAGAAATTTTCTGTCATACTTGGTTTCCTGATCTCAACAGACAGAAGAATCCCTGACTTGGAATTCTATTGGATTCTCTCAGATGGATGATAAACCAATAAAATTAAAATCTTAATGAATCCATAACTTGTGGAGTCTCTTCTCAGAACCCCACTACTTTAATTAGATCTTTATCAGCTATAAGTGAAACAAGGTCTGAGAGACTCCTCCATGATGGTTCTGCAAAATCTCAGTAACTTTATGCGTTTCAATTCCCTAACTGACAATAAGTACTTACTGCATCTTCCCAAATAAAAGCTGAATTATTTGATTTACTGATGTGTTTCCTTTCCTTGTGAACAAAAACCTGTCATTCGTTGTCGCTCTTTCCCAGCCAGCTTCAGTTGGGACATTTTAAAAGGTAAGGAGTTAATGGAATTTATAGGCCAAAGTCCAATAAATCTTAGTAAAATACAACTGCCCATTTTACACATATATGTTCCAAGGAAATGAGTGATAAACTGAGTAATAAATGTAGCTGAGCCAATGAGTGATCTGCCTGAAGAATGCTTACCCTTGCAGCAAAGACAGAATGTTTACTAGTGATGAGAAACATTACTGGATATAATTATGAATGCAGTTTTTATCAGTTACTCTATAAGAGAAATAACTTTCCAATATTTTTCGCTACTTATTTTACTCTTCAATTATCCTCATGTCTCCAAGTATCCTTCAAATAATACTGCTTGCAAAGCCAGTCAAAAGTGGCTCTTGGCTCCAAAGAACTCTGAAGAATTTATAAGCTGTTTTTCCTTCTATCCTTGGAGCCACTCCTGGTAGAAGCCAAATCCATAAATCTGCAATGCAACACCAGGAATGACAAGTTAATCTTATCAGTGTTGTCAAGGTCTAAGCCAATGACCTCAGGCATAGGACATTGGCAGATGCTGAGCCACAATAGCTAATTCTATTTCAATTTCAATGAAAGCTCTTTTAGATTATTGTTTTCTTATGTATTGTTACCCTGAGATACAGTTCCAAAGACACAGTGAGAACTTTCAGTCCAGACTAAAATTAAAGCCCCTGGTAAGCATAACTGTTCAACCAAATAGGTGGTAGGCAAGTCTTCAGAGATGCAGGGATGTGTTTCAGACATTTGTTCAGAATCCAAAAGCTGGGATGCTGAATTAATCTGCAAATTCACGCTCTAAATATCTCAATTCTAGACACCTTTTTGGAAATTTCTTCTACTGAGGCTTAGGACTACCTAGGAGCCATATTTCATGTAATGTATCAGTCCCTCTGTTTCTGGACAGAAACAGGAGCTAGCACAGCAAAATTCACTATGAAAGTCAAAGAACAAACTCCCAAACACATGGAAACCTTGCTGAATATTCAAGACACTTCAATCCACTTGGTCAGTCTTGATTAAAATGATTCACATACGTCTACCAAAAACACAGGAGGCAAGTAAGTTCTCAGATGCATTATGAGGATGAATGTTTGGTCTCTGGCATATGCCCTCAGACATACTGCTCCACATATCACATAAAGTATGAGGAAAACCTCAGATCAATCTCTGTGGAAGCAAAACAATACTTCATTCTTTCCATGGTCCTGTCTGGAAGAGACTGTGAAAGGAGTTTCAGGTTTATGATATGAAATCCTGGACCTGCTGTAATTAAATACCTAATTCCTGCTGACTCTAATAGAGCAAACACTTTATCTATGAAAAGCTGAGAAAGAGCTGGAGAACCTAAGAGGAGGAAGGAGCCTACCTAGTAGGTGTCTACCACATGTCCTAAATGTGTCTGTGGGTCCTTGCTACTAATTGAAAAAAAACATGGGCCGTAGCCTTCTTACCTCTAAAGAAAATTAATAGCTTCTTTGGAAAATGCTAGCTC
The DNA here is from genome assembly GCA_013399225.1 of Rhipidura dahli. Taxonomy (NCBI): domain Eukaryota; kingdom Metazoa; phylum Chordata; class Aves; order Passeriformes; family Rhipiduridae; genus Rhipidura; species Rhipidura dahli. The sequence continues at coordinate 553,285 of VXAC01002270.1, forward strand.
TGTCAAGAATCATGGTCTTGATCATGATGAGAAGACATGGCTTGCTTGATCATACAGCAGAAGAGAATCCTTCCATAGTGCCTGCAATACATGAAAGAAAAAATGCAATTAATTGGTAATCAAGTCTTGTTGGGTATACATCAAGAATACCTCTGGATGGCTGTGATTAAGAATATTGCTGCAGCAAAGTACACTGAGACTGCCTTGTTATCTTGTCTACTGCAAAGTGGATATCATTCTCCAGTGTCTCCCTAGATCCCTTTAATGTTTCAGCAGACATAATCTGGTTTTTAGTTATTTCAGTGAAAAATGTGATTGAATTTGAAAGCACAGTATTTTCTTATCTTTGAGTACTAGAATCAGAGAATGGTTTTGGTTGAAAGGACCTTCACAGATCATACAGCCAACCCCCCTGTCATGGCCATAATCATGGACACAGTCTTTACATTATCTATTTTATTTGGTTTTAAATATATTACTGCATATACTCTTGAAAGTAAACAACTGTAAATTTAATTATAAATTCTAAGGGTGGAGGGATAAACTTAAGACACTAATTACAATGGACAAACAAAATATTCCAGCACAGTATATCACTTGGTCAGAAAATCTGCAAAATTACTTTGGAAAACAGAGCAGTTTCATTTATTTTCGTGTCTTAATACATGATTGTATAATGATATCTGACTTCTAGATGCTATTTATAAAAGTTTAAATAAGTATAAGTAACTTAGATGTATTACAGAAGACATCTAACAGGAAGAGCAATAGACATAAATGTATCTGTTTATCCTATTCCAGTCACATTGGCTAAATAGGAAAGTTTGAAATCCCCCAGGGTTCTCAATTAATTGACCTTAGCATTGTAACTTGCCTGGAGTGCACTTGTATATCCAGGGGAAAAATCACTGAGGATAGAAGACTATTTCTTCTCATCAGGGAACATCTGCACCTATGCTAGATTTAAAGTGAAGGAATTAATTTTGGAATTTCCAGCATCAGCAAGCAATAGCCATCTAAATAATTGTTTCCTCTTACCACAGCTTCTCATATCTAACTATTTCAGGAAAAAACATAAAGGTAGCATTTGCATATGTCAGTCCTTTATGGAAACTGGCACTTGAGGAGTTTAAAGCAATACGGCTATTTCAGTGAAAAATTGTATCTCATTTACAAGAAAAAAAGTCAGGAAAAGAGCAATGATTTTTAAAAGGATGAGGGGAAGAGAAAGGTGCAGTGGTGATGGATTCATTTCCTCTGAGCTGAGAGACAGGCTGTATACACAGGAAAACAAGAGCAATAAGTTCAGCAGAAGCAGTGGTATGTAGAGCAGAACTGGAAAAAAAGTGTTTCATAAGAACACTTCATTCACCTGTCCTGCCAGAGAGTTCTTGTACGATCCAGAGATCAATGTGCGGAACAATGTGTGTTAAGAGCCCCTTTCTGGGCTAGGTTGCTGAGGCATTATATTTAGCCAGTACAAAACTAAACTTCTGACATTATTCTGCAAGCTAACAAAAAAAAGCTACCCTTGCACGTGTTTTTAGCACCTTTTTTTTTTCCATTCAAAAGGAACAAAAACATCACATGTGGATAAACAAGTCTTTATCAGGCACCTGCTTTGGTAAAACAGCCATGATGTGGGCAGCCAGAATCTTTCAACTACAAGTTCATGAGCTGTTCTACTTACACCTTATTCCTTCAGAATATCATATTATGTGGGGCGTGACAGAAAGACTGCATATCTGTGTCCTGTTGCAATGCTAAGAAGTCACCAAAAAATCACTTTTGTTTAATACTAGGCAATAGCTTTAGTATCAGATTTGGAAAAATCAGCTTATCCCTAAATTTAGCCCATCTCTTTCTCTGCTTTTCTGCAGCACTTCAGCTTCTCCGCTTGAGCCAGAAGCCATCTCTAGTTCTGAGTGAGTAGGTAAGCAGCTGTCATATTTCCTTCTGCCATTCACAAGAAGCAGGTGCATCCAAGCAGAATGTAACTGCCAGATTTTATCTTCCCTTTGGGTACATATTTATTGTAGTAAAAGTGCCACACACCGCTACTGACTGTGTTTATTACAGTAAGGTCTTGACACATCAAGAAGAGCCCTGCATTGTGCTGAGCCCAACTTCCCATTGCTACATGTGAGTCAGAATTTTATCAACCCTACTTTTATTGTGATCCCTTGATACTGCACTATTAACAGGAGTTAACAAGTAATGGAAAACTATTATGACCATTAAAATATGCAGAGGAATGCTAGCCAACTCATGCTTATGCATCTGCCAGAAACCAGAATACACATTTTTTCCAGTTCACAAACACTTAAGAAAGGAATTTTGGCCCTGGCATTCTAGGGAAAAATCAAATGCTTGAAGGACATTTAGTTCCAGCAATGGTGAAGATTTTTCTTGGTTTGGGAAGGTGTTGGCAAAGATATTTAAAGATGTTATTTCAAAAGTAAATAAAATCAACGCATGTTATTAATGTTTTGAAAAACACACACATTTCAGGTAACTTATCATCAGCCAAATACTGAGGCCATTTTTCTAAACTTGCTCAGGAAAACTCATTGAAGTAAATAGGAGTTTTGCTCAGTGAGGGCTGTAGGATTTGTTTCTAAGAGTCATCAAAATAGTGTGTTTATTACTGAAGCAGTAGCAAAATAAGCAGTCACTGTGAATCATCCAAAATAATGGTTTCCTTTAAAAACTAGACATTTGGGCAGATAATTCCATCAGATCTTTGTGGACTTGGATAGAGTGGTCTTCAGAAGACATTTGGATAACCTACAAGAAGCATATAGGCATCTTAGAAGAGGCAAAGAATTAATTTCTTGTTTGAGGTAAGACCTGTGCTCTTACTCTCAGCGTGAGGGGATGTTAAGGACAGTGGGAAGTTTCTGCCAGGATGAAGGCAGAGTGGATTTCTGGAAGGAAACATGTTTTCACCAAAAGAAAAGGAAAAAAATAAACAAGGTGGAAAAATAAACCAACACTTTCCACTGAAAGAAAGAAAAACTATTAAAGGGAAAGAAGAGGTAAAAAAAGAGCTGCTTTGCAGACTTGTCACTTCCTATTGCCCTTTTTGTTTGATGGATTCAAAATAATGGATTTACTTTTTACTTCTGTATTTAAAGGTTATATTAATTTGTTCTTCCTTTATTCATGTTCCTGCTTTTAAATTCTGCTTGCTTTCATGTTTCCATGGCCTTTCCTCCTATTAAAAGAGTATGTATGCATATGAATTTCATATAGAAGATACCTTAAAACACTTCTTTTACTCTACAGCCCTCTCAAGAGACTGGGGATAAGGGTGAGTTTTAGAAGAAAACCATATTCTAGCAAATAGTCTACTCTGTCTGATATTTGGTGTCTGACATCTGGCAGTTTGAAGATGCATTTGAGGAAAGCACTGAAACTCCCATTCCTTGACAACTTTCCCAGAGAAAAATGCATTTTCTAATATTTGTTTATTTACCAGAGTTGTTCTTTCCTCTGACTCATTCCTTACACTGACATGTGTTAACTTTTCCTCTTCATTTGCTGAGTACCTGATTTATGATTGGGGCTGCTACACTTCATCACCATACAGTACAGATAGCCTGGCAATAATTTGTCCTGTTTCTTGTGTCTCCTACATCCCTTGTTCATGAAAGCATCAAAATTCTGGCCCACAGGTGTTCTGTTGTAAACAGGCAAAATTCAAAAACATTCCTTTGCCAATGCCATTTAAAATAAGTATGTAAATTTAAAAAGATTGGGAAAAAGTAACTTAATAGAAGTCAAAACAGCTACCAAAATCTAAAAAGCAAATAAACAAAGTATGTTTGTTTTCATAGAGTCAGCACTTTAGAATCTTAGAATCATAGAATATTCTGAGTTGGAAGGGACCCACAATGATCATCAAGTACAACCCTTGAATTCTCACATTATTTTTTAAATATTATGAAAAGCACCACACATTTCTTCCATAACCTCACATGGGATCTCTAAGAGCAATCACATTTTAAATTCAGCAAATGTGTCTGCACTATATTTTTATGAAGAAAATTCATCAAGTTTCATATGCAGAGTCTATCAACCTGTTTTCAATCACAGATATACAAGTGATAGATCTGACACATTCCCAGGAGATTTAATCTGGGCAAGTATTTCTAGAGATGAGACAAGTGCAGAAGCAAGAACACTGAACTCAAAGCCCCTATGCTTGAGGACCCAGCTGCCCTTTTAAGCAATATATTAACAGTGTGCATGCTCATTGAAGCAACCCTGAGATAGAAGGTGTATCAAAATATGTAATATTAGATTTCAGACACTCTTGGTACCCTCACAGTAGTCAGCTTAGGTTACACAGTCCTTCACTAACAAATAAGTATCATAATTTCAGGGTGTTTTTAAGACATGTACAGGGTGTTTCTTTGGAAGCCCCACTCTCAGCAGTACGTTGGTTTTGGAACTTTTCCTATCTGAGCTATCAGTCAGAGGGAGACATAGGAAAAAAAGTTTTTGCATGTAGATAATCACCAGGCATTTGGCTAAAGCTAGAGTACCAGTGTAGCTACTCAAGGTTTGTGGCAACTGCACTTATTATGGGGCTATGGTCTCATACCAGTCTGTGGGCATGTATCAGGGTACTACATAGTTACTCTTGTGCATTATCTCATGGACACTTACAAAGCTCAGCTTGATGGTCTCTCTGAAACCAAAATTCGTGTTCTGGAAAGAATTACTATTTTCCATTAGACACAGATTTCAGTGATGGATACTATACGTGGTTCAGAGAAGGGACGTGGGTCATCAGACTGGCAATGACTATGACAGATTCCTACAAGAAACTCTCAGGGCAGTTATTTCCTGTCTAGAATTCCCTACAATTTATCCACATCAAGAAAAACAGTGTAATTTCAAAGTGGTGAATGGGATTTCTGTCCATACGACAACTTTCTTTTTAACTATCTTATGATGACCAGTGAGAACCATTCTCAAGCCAAATGTGGGCCTGTTCTTGAGCAAATGGAAATGTTTGTTTCTTAGATGCAGGATGCAAGTCAGACAGTCCTTACACTAGAAACTCCAATCATTCTGTAAGTACATCATTTAGCTGACACTAAAGTGCTCTGTCCTTGCATCAAATCAGGCAAACAAGGATTCCACTTCTATTTTCTACTTCCTAGTATTGTCTATTGACTTATTGACTGTTCCAAGATATGTCACTCTTTGGAGCACTTACACTCCTTCACTGAATTTCCTTCTCTCAAAATAAATAAAAGTCCAAATAAAAGGACAACTGCAAATACTTGCCTCTACAGAGTAGAAAGATTCAGAGAAATTCAGTAGCTTCCATTACATGGAACATTTCCCAAGCAGGTCTTTTCAGAGGAAAATACCAGCATCTGAGAATTTAAAACCAAGCAATTTGGGATTGGTATGTTTTAAAGATTTGGGTCAGTCTTTACATAATCATGTGATGAGGGACTTAAAACACATTCACCAAAAAACCTCAAACAAACAACAACAAAAAAACCCACCACAAGAAAACCCTAAAATTCTGGGGCCCAGTTATTTTGATTTTGTTTGCATTTTAAATGAAAGCAGTACTTGTTTGCATTACGTCTTGTGTTCACTCCCTTTATCATTACATTGCAACAACCGCTGGTAGCACTATACTGATATAAACTTTCCCTGACACCACCTTATCCCACTTAAATGACAGGCAGTGACCTGGACACCATTTCCCTAAGGAATGTGAGCCAATTTCCTATCATTAAATCCCATGAAAGCTTTTCAAAATACTTCCAAAGACGTAAATAAATCCCAATTGATTATCACTTCAATTCTACAGCTTTAATGCTTTATGTTGCCTATCTGACCTATAAGCAGAGCAAAAGTTCTGGAAGCCATTAAGAGAGTAAGTATGCAGCAAATGCACAAAGTATTATTGAGATTTAAGGGCAACTTCTGTCTGCTACTCAGCTGGTTCTCTGGGGACAAGACAGCCAGCATGAAGAATGTTTAGTATCATCACTGTCTATTTTGATTTGAGGACATAAAGGCTGTGCAATGAGACACCCTCTCCTAACCACTGTTGGGATATATTTATTTACAGCTGGAATGATAATTACATGGATGGTTCTTTTAAGATGAAGTATGATTCCTCCTTTTCACTTAAAAGTAAGGTTGATCATACTAAATCTGTTATTACAAGTGCTGTTTTCTTTTTCCTGATACTATATAAGACTGCCAGCCTGCCAGCTCAGCAAAGATATCAACAAGCACTTGTTTTGTTGACCAGATAAATACAAGTGCATTTCAATTTAAAAACTTCAGCATTTCAAATACATACTTTTCAAGCAAAAGAATACACTATTCCAAAGGAAGGAATATGGCTTGAGTGAGTTCTCATGAACCTTCCTCAACTCCAGAAGATGCTGGAGCTGTGTCAGAGGAAAGATCCACTGTGTCAGTGGAAAGGTCCACTGTGGCAGTGTCCAGTCCAACCTGTGGTCATGTTCTGCAGGGATGGAGCATGTGACTTTCTATAAAGTAGCTTTAAAAAAGTATTCTGTAATTTACTACAGACTCTCAGTGCTGTAGGTCTAGATGTCTTCTAGAAACCCATTGGTCTCAGTAGAAAAAGTAGTTTTGTTTTTATCTCTAGACATTTATACAAGCATGAAAAAACAAACAAACAAAACAGACCTTTCTATTAATTTTAGAGAATGCTTTGGCCATTAATTTAAAAAAAATCATATCTATGTAGAAAAACCCAAAACATTTAAATAAGAAAAGTTTGAATATCTGATATTTGGTAGAGGCCTGGCTGGAAATCTTACCTTTCCTGTCTGCCTTTCCAACATTATTTTCATACACTAAAACCAGATCTATTAATATCAACCAGGAATAACTTCCATGTGTGTCCATATAAAGTATTTTTTCTTCTCATGTTTAATAAATTTCCTGTTTCAAGAGATGTAAACTCCTTGCTTCCCCTTTCCTTTCTTTTTTCATTTTTCCTTTCCTTTCCCACCTTTCCATCCTTTTTTCTCCTTCCTTTCTCTTTCCTTCTTTTTAACTTTCTTTTTATCATCTACTTCTCACTTTCTTCTTTTCACTTTCTTCCATGCTATGCCTTTTTTTCTCTCTTCCATTTGAAAAAAAATACTATGCAAAGGCATAAGTATATGTATAAAATAAAAATTTAAACATTTCATTAACAAATTATTTCTGGAGGGTTCATCCTTTTAGAATTCTTTCTTTAGAACAGATTGTTGCTGTTCACCATGCTGAGAAGTAAAACTAGAAACATTTTATTAGCAAAATGTAGAGATATGAAGGCTCAAGTTAACATACAAACATACACATACAAATAAAATCCCAGTCTATGTAACTCCAAGTTCACTATAAATATTTGCACACTCTTTCTGAGAATAAATTAAAGTTGACATTCAGCAGTGATGAATCTCTACACTTCTTTAAATTTGGGTCTTGACGATATTTGTATTTTCTTATTAAATTTTCTTTTGTCTTTTGTCTTGTAGATGTTACAACAGACATCAGAGGGAAACTTTGAAGTCAGTTGCTTGAGCATACAAGGCAAAATCAAAACCTTGGCAACTGAAAAAACACTTCAAAGTCACAGTCTTGATATAGAAAAACAACAGACAAGAAAAAAGTTAAACTCCTTGTAATACATTTTCTGTAAGTGTATAAACTAATCCTCATGCAGAATTGACTGAAAATAATCTCACAATACTTCATACTCCCTCTGGCTAATTAGACAATACAGAGGGACACTAGATTTTGCAAATCCCTGGTTTGATCTAGCTTGAGAGGCAATTTGCATACAAGCAGTCCTCTGGGTCTCCAGTCCATCTGAACAAGAAAACATCACACAGCTCTATTTTTAAACAAGGCATTTCCATTTCTTTGTATGACTAAAAATTCTGAAATCTGAGGAGAAAACAAACCAGCAGTTAGCAACGGTGTGACAGAGTCACTGTTATTTAAATGCTTAAATAGCATCCTGTGGTGCTGCTGGTCAGTGGCATCTGGCTGACACCCTGCACTGAACCAAGGTCACCTCTGAGAAGGGAAGCACTGTAAGGAGGCACCACCTGTAAAGAACAAATGTTAAATGAAGATATAAAATTCAGCTTCATCTTCCAAGTAAAAAAGGAATATATCTGTACATGAAAATGACTAATTTGTAAACTCTATAAACCATACGGCTGCTCAGGAGTGAATATAGTCACATTCTGGTCCATAACAAATGCAGGAGCAAGCTAACTTAACTGCTCAGTTAAAATAAAAATATAATAACTAATGTGAAATTGAGATGTTGCACGAGATGGCTTCATATTCTAGGACTCTCTAAAGTATATTATATGTATTGCTATTCCTCACTAACACTTTCTGTCAGTTTTCTTAAGCATTTCCACCACAAACCTGATATTTAGATTTAACAACAAAAACAAAAAATCCCATGAAATAGATAGAAAATATACTAAGAATACAAAACTCTTCACCTTAGGGACATGAAGAAGCTCTCTTTTGTCTGTTGGTCAGATTGAAAGTTCAGGATGTGTATTATCACTACATCTCGCCTTTAGGACTCCAGTAATCACTTCAATTTTGTGATTGTCACTTCAGACAAGCACATTTAGTGATTTTATACAATGCTTGCCAGAAATAAAATAACACAATACACCAAGGTACAGGAAAAAGACAAATAGATCCTTTAATTCATAACTAACAGGAATACAGTGTAAAACCTATGGCTATCAAATACCATTTCCATATAGGATCACTCCTTATGCATTTCTGGGAAAAATAAGAAATAACACTAAAATGACATATTTAGAAATGGTCATGGAAACAAACCCACTGTGAAAGAAACATCCCACAGAACCTTCTGAACTTTGTGACCAAATATTGAAAACCAGCTAAAGTATTTTATCTGTAAGCACAAACGATTTTGCTCATGGTTTTGCCACGTGCAAGTTGGAAGATCAGTCCTCTTATACCAGCCTAAACAAAAGGACCCAGAAGGAGGCATCAAGCCACCTCTCCTTCATTGCCTGAGGCCAATCTGGGCCTGGCCAATTTTTCTGTATAAATTTTAACATCCTGAAGGCTGCTCTAATTTATACAAGTTGGTGAGGCTCCAAAGGAGCTGCCTTTGTGGTTATAGCTGACAGGGGCTCAGAAAAGCATCAGTCATGGCTCCATGCTGACACTGGCACCAAGACAGAATACAGCTTTCCCTGGCTCTTTGCTAGAAGGCATCCCACCCACAATTTTAGAAAAATATCAGGTACCAGAGTGGTGAAAAGTATTCCTGATGGCAATATTTCTGGAGTTTTCTATTTTAGCCTGTTTATAAACCTATACAAGCAATTACAGCCTGCATTTAATATACCTGGAGACAGGTAAAATGTATACTGTTAAAAAGAAAAGGCCTGGATCCTCAGACAGAAGAGAGAAAGTTAAAAAGTATTTTTGTATTTTTCTTTCACAATGTGCAATATTGAAATTTCAGTTTGCTATTTTATTCTCCTCTATTTTTCATGATCTGTGTCTATGAAAGCGACATCTATGTACCATTAAATGGATCTTCCTTTTTCCATGGGGATGTAAATATAAGATATAATTACAGGATATACTCTGTTGAAAACAGTCATAACTTACACCTTTTTTACTCCTGCCCACTAAGTAGTGATTTTCTCTCTTACCCATGGATTACTCTCTTTCAAATCCATCATTCCCAACTACTCATTTGGTGGAGCACAGAAAGCTTTTTCAATCACTCCTTTTTGCTGACCATGCACATGAGGTTGCAGAACTCAGTCTTGTCATCACAACAGATTTGTTTTGGTACAGTTTTATTGTAAATTTGAAATAATGCAGTTATCATCTTAAATGCAGATGTTTGGCTTTCAATACCACAAAACATTTTAAAGTTTGTTTGTATCACACGGAAAGAGCTCTAAGCTAAAGTAAGCAAACGCTTCTTCTCTAATAAAAGTGTTCGTGTAGGAGATTACACCCATCCAACATTTCAAATTAATTGTCTCCTGTCCAGACAAAGTCTTAGACAATGACGTGTTCCATGCAGTTATAGAAGCAGCATCTACATGATAGGTCTCCAGGCTCCTTTAAGTGGTTCAGATAACATGGTTTTCTTTTAAATAGCATGTCTCTATTTTTTTTTTTTTGTCAATTTTTAAAAGAAAATATAACCTTTCAGATGAGATCTTTCTATAAGTCATTGAGTGGTTAGGAACCCTTCAAAAACTTGTTATAAAGACCTGGTAAGCCCCAGACTCTCATAAAATTTATGTAGCAAATTATCTCTCCTATTGTGTTTCCCATATGCATGGCACATTCTTTGCATTTTCAATCATCTAAAGAACAATAGCATCACATGCCATGGTATTCAGTTAGCAGTCCAAAGAGCCACTTCTGCAAAGACTGCACAGACAGGTACTTGGAGAGGAGATTCACACAGCAGAAAATTAAAGAAAAGCTTCCCAAGGAAAATTCAGACTAGAAAAAATGGATTTTTCCCACTCGACAGGGAAAAGAAGCTTCCTGTTCAAAACGTGCAAATTAATTTTATCATATGAAAAAATTAATTTCCTTGGTATTTCAGTGACAGAATTGACTCAATCACAGAGTCCTATAAGGAATGATGGACTGATTCTTTTCATGTACATTGAGGAGTCTTAATTAAAAAAATTTTAACTAACTAATTACATCTGCAAACATTTACACTATTTTTCTTGGTTCATCTAATCCATGTGCTCTGAACACTCAATTTTCTGCTTTTATTTCAATCTATGAAACACAGGGATGAACAGTGTTAGTTCATGAGTTCAGAAATGCTCATATTTGGTTTTAGAGGAAAAGTTCAGATAATAGAAGTTAAAGCACTACTAGAAATGCAATTTTAAGTCTAGGAAAAGGTGGATAGCTGCTGCTGACATGTATGCTAAGCAAGAAAGTACCCATCATTTTTAAGAGTTTAGATGAGAGTACAGACCAATAAGTTTACAAAACAACTAGTCCCTTAAAATTTTTTTGCTCATCAGGCAGCTACAAAATCCTTTTCTTAGAGGTGCCTTTGCTCAGTACTTGAACATTACATGGTCAAATAGAGATACTAAATTACTTTTCAGTACATCTGCAGATCTTCAGAAAGCCTTATAGCTTTTAAATCACACTGCCTCATATAACAGAAAACAGGGTGGAGCAAATGGAAATTGTGTATATTCTAAGCAATAGAATTCCACACTGCAATTCTAAGCTAACTATCACTTAGTAGACAAGACAGTCTTAGAGTTCAAATTCCTTCATTGCACTTAGAAAATGCTGTGCATTATATTCTTCTAATTTATTTACCACCTTCTACAGGCCAATTCTGTAAGACTTTTCATTAAAGGGTATATAGAAAATGATAAAGCAGATAGAAACAACACAGGAGTGTATTGCTCTGACCCCAAAACCATTAATTATGTAAGGAATCATAGAACATCCTAAGGTAGAAGGATCCCACAAGGATCATTGAAGTTCACCTCCTGGCACTTCACAGAACAGCCCCAAGAATTATAGCACATGCCTGAGAACCCAAATGTTTCTTGAACTCTGTCAGGCTGGTGCTGTGACCACTGCCCTGGGAGCTGGTTTCAGTGCCCAACCACCCTCTGGGTGAAGAACCACTTCCTAATATCCAACCTAAACCTCCCCTGACACAGTTTCAGGCCATTCCCCCGAGTCCTGTCACTGGCCACCAGAGAGAAGAGATCAGTGCCTGCCCCTCTGCTTCCCCTCCTGAGGAAGTTGGAGACTACTATGAGATCTTCCCTCAGTCTCCTCCTGGATGAACAGACCAAGTGACCTCAGCCACTTCACATACGACTTCCCCTCAAGACCCTTCACCATCTTCACTGTCCTCTTCTGGACTCCCTCTAAAAGCTCAATGTCCTTCTTATACTTACATCAAAACTGTCCCCAGCACTGGAGGTGAGGCTGCTCCAGTGCAGAGCAGAGCAGGACAATCCCCTCCCTTGCCCAGCTGGTGATGCTGTGCCTGATGCCCCCAGGACACACTTGCCCCTCCTGGCTGCCAGGGCACTGCTGGCTCATCTTCAACTTGCCAGGGCCAGGGCCTCCAGGTCCCTTTCCACAGTGCTGCTTTCCAGCCCCTCTTTCCCCAGTCTGTCCAAACATCCAGGGTTGCCCCAGCCCAGGTGCAGAATTCCCTTGCACTTTCCCTTGATGAAGTTCATGTGGCTGGTGATTGCACAGCCCTCTGATTTGTCAAGGTTTTTCTGCAGGGCCTCCCTGCCTTGGAGGGAGTCCACAGTTCCTCACAATTTAGTATCATCATCAAACATACCTAGTACACAGAATAATCATCTCCATAATGTTACCAGACACTGAAGAATTACTGACAGGCCTGTAGTTTCCAGGATTATTCCTCTCACCCTTTATGAAAATTGGGAAAACATTAAGGCCTTGTTTAAAAAGAAGTTTACAACCTTAATTTTTGTTTAAGAGGAAAGAGCAATAGTCCATGTCTTACCAAATTCTACTGTAAGAAAATTTCAAGAATATGTAGGAGTTTGGTCCACAGAACTTACAGAGTTACCAAGGGAAGTTTTTTCTTTACACTAACTCTCCACATGCAGCTGGTAATAGGAAGAACCAATGTCCACTGTCTCTTCTATATCTATCTATCTATCTATATCTATATCTCTATCTATCTATCTATCTGTATCCAGTATCTTCCAAGATGTGATTCCACAGTGATCACTAAACTTCATCATTTAAGGATTATTTAATTATTACTAAGCCTTAATATATTCTAATATTATGCAAACATTTAGGTGTGCAGTATTTGCTGTACTGCATTGGTTGGTCAGGGTTACCTCTAGACATGTAGAAGTAGGTTAACTACAGTTATGGAATGATGGTGCCACCCACGCTGCCCTTTCAGAATTGCAAGACCAAGCAGCAGTTTTGCCACACTTAAAAGCATGAATGCAAATATTGCCCAGGACTCCATTAATAATTAATTAATTATTTAATAAGTTTCCATCCCTATTTATTAAATCAGATCTTCAACACAGATTTCTCTGATTGAAAAAAAAACCAGTTTGTGGTACATAGAGGAAGAGATTGCTCCTCAAGCAGCTCCTGAGAGCAGCATTCCTTAAACCCTGAGAGTCACACAGCTTCACTCTGAAAGCTCCACTTATAAATATCTGATTTAAGTTCTGGGCAATTCAGGGGAAGCACAAATTAGGTGTTTTGTACTCTGATTCATAAGAAGTCTTTGGCAAATTGTTTACATTTTCCCTTTAACTTTCCTATCTATCCTGGAGTAAAAACATATAATTACTGCAAAGAATTAAGTACTTTTGAGTGCTATATAAGTCCCAAGTGTAGTGAGAAGAAAATGGAACGTGGAATGAGACCCTGGAAAAACAATACTACATGGGCAAGAAATGAAAGAGTAGGAAAATGAGGGACAAAGGAATATCAAGAAGAAATTAGTTAACGTGCAAGACAGTTGCTTTTAACTGGCTTGTTTCCCCTAGTTTGTCAGTTCCTCTACATCACGAGAATGACAGGATAGATATTTGGTGAGATCAAATTCCATTACAAACCTACCTGAAGGGGAAATAATGAATCACAAAAATGAAAATCCTCTAGCAGATGAGACTTCACACACAGAAATGCTGATGGAATTGTTTTACTGTCAACAGCTAAATTTAGCAAGATGGCTTTCATCTTTACCACAGAGAAGGCTGCTTTTGTCTCATCTTTATGTAAGTTGAGCCCAGTGTGACTACAATATTCTGGGAATAGAATAGTACTTCTACAAACTGGTATTATGGCTGAGAATTTCAACTGATGCATGAAATTTTATTCATTTTTAGGATAAATATCACATCTCTGGCAGTGTTAGTAAATGGATATCTTGCTCTGCAAACAGTGATCAACATTTGTAAGAAAACATTGTATATCTATCTTTTCCCCTCTGAAGGAAAAAGTGTGTGCTCTTAGAAACAGGTCTGGTTTTTGCACTTTCTGGGTCTCTAAACAGTAAAGAAAAAAACAGTTTCGTGCATTTGCATAAGCAGAATATCTCTTTTAGCAGCTGATTTTTCCTAGTATAATGTTCATCTAAGCAAAAATGATCACAAACTAAATTTTGTCTCTTTCCCTTCATCTGCATGTTGCTCCTAAAATGTCTCACTTTTTTACATAATTGATCAGCGTTATTTGGATGAATGTGTTTGCACAGCTTTGACAAGCCAGTGTGGGTTTTCCCTCCCATGTTGGAGGGAACCATTTATTTCAAAGAGTTAAACAGCCACAGGGACCCTTGAGATGTTCTACATCCTCTAGCTGTGGTATGCACTCTGCTAGGCTTTGAACAATACCGTATGCAGCAGCCCCTTTGAGGATATGGCTATGTAAACCATTCAGACTCTTTTCCTACCTATACTAAAGGCCTAGTGTCTCCAGGAAAAAAAAAATCTAATGGTTCCTGTAATTGGGAAAAAATGCAGCTAGAAAGAATCAACAACAGGAAACTACTGAAATGGATAGGTAATCCAAACATGTGCCTGAAATTCCATCATTCATAATACAATTGGTACAAATATCCTCAACAAAGCTCTACTGTTCGTCACACATACCACTGCTTACATTGTCGTGACGCTCAGATTAACTCAGATATAACTGTACCCTAAGTCTGGGACATTTGTGGCATGACATTAAGTCAACCCCATGTCACACATCTGTTTATCTTGCTGCCTTTTAAAACAGAAGAGCGAATCAGCGACAAAGATGGAGATCCCATATGTCCTGAAGTCCCAAAGCTGCATGGGTTTCTTCTGGAAACCGGGATCACTAAGTGAAAAATGCAGTGAAATAAGCCATTTAAACACAATAGCCAAATAATTTTCTCAGTCACTAACTGCACCTCAGGAATCTTTACTCTGGAATCATTCCATTTTCTCAGAAAATGGAAATTAATTGCATCCCTCGTGTCACCATGTATGATGGCTCTGTGTAACTTACTCTTGAGATTTCTCCCATTCAGTATATACATGCAGCCACTAAATCACAGAAAAATATTTAGTTAAGTGTGTGCAGGAAAGATATAATTTGGAAAAGGTATATTAAACCTCACACTTCCATAACTGATTTACATAGCATTTTGCTTCTGAAAATGAGGACTTGTCAGGCCAGCTGATCACTGCTTCTTCATTTAAAGACAGATAACATTTCATGACCACACTTCACTAACTACAACATATCAGAACATTTTACTCACTTCTAAAATGCTCCATGGAAAGTTATCAGCTTTCTCTTGACAGACAAAGGGCATTTTTAAATCTTCCAGTTGAGACTCCTTTCGTAACAGTCATTTGGTTCACTCTAAGTTCTGATACCCATTTTTGTTGTGCATGTGTCACATCACTGTAACAGAGTGGGGACAGAGAAAAAGTGAGTCAGGGAAGGAAAACCAATCAAGGATGAAGGTAAACAGCATGGGAAAAACAGATTACAAAAGGCTTTTTCCTGGCAGGAAAATGTAGGCATGGATTGTGTGAAGGGTATTGGGAACCAAGGAATTGAGGGATCTATCTGCTTCAACTGAAGAAAAGACTTCTGGATGTAAGACATTTGCTGTTATTGGAAGATGAACAGAAGGGACAGAATACAGAACCTCTGTAAAATTAATAGATCCAAAGGAGACTGAAACACAGCATTCCAAATAATTTAGGAAAAACAACACTGAGGGCAAACATTTCCTTTATATAACTTGGCAGTCCAGTGCTAAAAAATTAAATGTGGATCTCTAGCACTTGGCCACACCAGATGGCCAAAAAAGGACTTGTCTGAATAATATGGAAAGCAACTGTGAATTTTAATTCAATTTATCACAAAAATCGTGAACAGAAAGATCTTCTACTCTGCCAAATTTTAAACTGTTTTACCTACCTGTTTTCTTGAGGGTTTTTCTACTGTTGTCAAATCTTTTTAATTTTAGTGAATATTGCATATTAAACACTAACAATTATTTTTCTATTTCAAAATATTAGAATTAATATTCTAATATTATTTTAATATTCTTACAAAGTAGAATTAATAGCAAAATGCTCAGAATGTTCCCAAAAGTCTTTCAGCAATTTTGTTAAAAGACAACTTATTGATAGTGGGACAATCCCGGAGAAGCACAACTTGGAGAAAGCAGTCTATCCATCCATTATAATCAATAAATGCACATTCTTTGTCATACAGGCAAAGTTCTGCCAAATGATCTAACTATTTATCAGGCCACTCAGGTTATCATGTTCTTTTTACCCTATCAATAAATCTGCTGAGTGTTCTATGGAGATAATCCTTATGAAATAATTTTTTTTTTGATACTTAATTTATGTCACTTTTCTATGAATTAAAGCTGTGATCCACTTTCCTAGAGAATGCATCTTTTTGAGGCAAAAAATATTGAAGATTTTGAGCAGTCACAAAACCTTCTTGTATGTACCCAAAGGTTTAGCTCTAACACGAGACAACATGAAATAGAACAGCAGATTAAAATTGCTCCACCTCAATGCCACTGCCAAGAGGATAAAATATTTTCAGCTTCATAGAAAACTGACAAAAGCAATGAATCAGATAAACATGAACTGGCATAATTCACCTAATAAATCAAACCACAACTGGAAACTGGGAGGGAGAGTTCTAGGTGGACCAGATCAATTCCATGACAGAGATCCTGTGAGCAGTTTGACAGGATTGCCTATCATGAGACTTTAGTCCAAGCCTTGACCTTAGCAATGCTTAGCTTCTTAGCTTGTTGTGAGGTGTCAGCAGTGACCTAGATATAGTCACCTTCAAATAACTTCTTTGTTTGTTTATTTATTCTTTGTGATGATAATGCTTTACAAATGACTTGCAAGAACAAAGGAAGATGTCAAAACAAGTTCGTCAGAAGAGAAGACGCTGTAGGCTCCCCATTGCTGCAGGGAGAATGGCCAGGCCAGACAACTTGAAAGTAGGCAACAGTGGACCTGAGGCAGGAGAAGACTAGGTTTTGGGACATGTGGGTTGCCTCTATCCTAAAACAAGACTGACTGCTTTTTCATCTTTCAGGAGTTTTCTAAGCACTTTATGTTGTAGAACCTAATTTTGATTTTAAAATATTGTAGTTATTATATTATAATAACAATCCCAAGTACAGGAAAAATCAGTGCTTTCTCTTTGAGCAGCAGGCAGAACATAGTACTAGAATACTACCACATATTTTATCTGCATGTTCTGAACGTTTCCTTTTCATTCTTTGTCATATGAATTACATTTTACAGAAATCAATAACCTCATGCTGTAATATAGGCAGTCATGGAATGATTATGTTTTTCTGCAGAAAGAGTGCATCATTCTATTATTTTCCTTGAAGCTCATCATGCACTAAATATACTGAAAAAAACAACAGTTAAGGAAAAAGGTTACTATTGAGGTTTGATACCGAAAGTCAAAAGCACATTTTTAAGGAAATACCTTGATGTCCAGCAACAAAAGAGCAACAAAAAATTTATAATACGCAATCTTTTCTTCTTTTTTTGGGCTTCTCTTAGTAAAAGAGAAGTTTATAAAAGATTAAAAAAGGGAATTATTTGAGAAATTACCATAAAAAAAAAATGACATGTTGAACAACCTTCTTCATTAATTGCTGAGCAAACCTCTAGTTTCTTCTTCATCACATTTATTCCTCCAAAATATTAATTTCAACTTTTAGTTTAGTCAAAGGAACTTTCCAAGGTTTATGATTTTTTACGATGAAAAAATGCGAAAGAGGGATGAGTCAAAGATGATATTTCTGCCTCTGTTCTGAAAGGTGTTTTATTTTAAAATCTTCTCTTCGGCTGCAAGTGTTATTCAATTATGAAAGCAAAAGACAGATTTCAACAGGGCAAGAAATAGGCAGATTTTATTGATCTGGGACATGCAGGTTTCTGAAGAATCAATTTTCATTACAAGATCGAGGAATTTGTGTTGTTCTACTAGGCTTAATTGCTTCATCATCCAATGAAAAAACCTCTTGTTTACTCTGTGTTCCCTTCACTGTTCCATTGGACCAGACGATTGCATTGAAGGTCTCAAGATTTATCAGCTACTGATAGCAAATCCTGACAAATGATAAGCCTAAAGAAAGTTTGATAGGAAATTCTGGCTTTTGCAACTCAAAGGAAAGAAACAAAAGGAACACAGGCTGAAAAGAACTGAAAACAAAATAAGGCCATTTTTAGGACCTATTGATCAGGAAACTATAGACTTATTCCTGCAGCTTTTCACCAGCTGTGGGGAAAGCCTTGGGAAAGAGCAAATGGAAGAACAGTCAGTAAACCACATCTTGAATCAAGGATAGCCAACATGGTCTCAGGAAGGGACGGGCATGCCTCACTTACTTGCTGGAATTGTTTGAGCCTGTGGCTGCCAATACAAACATGGGGAATGCTGTGGATACTGCGCACCTGGATTTTCAGAAAACACTTGCCAGAATTCTTAACTGAGATTACTATCTAATGTGCAAAGCCATAGTCTAATTAAAAAAGGGCAAAGGGGCCCTCACAGAAGTAAAAGGCTGCCCCTTGGGCAGGAAACAAGACAAGCCCCTCCAAATTGCAGGGAGGTTTCTGGTGTTAGGACTTGGCCCTACTAATAAATGCTCTGTGAGATGAAATTAATCTGTACCTACACTTGGAGAAAATGAGTTATGATGCATCTTGAGGCACAAATAGAACATCATGTTATTTAATATGAAGGCTTATTAATAACAAAATTGTAATCTTGCTAATTGTATAAAAGCAAGAAGTAAATTTCAGCATTAAATAATATCACCTCAAGGGACACAGCTGTAATATCACACGCAAAGCTACTACAAAATTTGCTAGAAATATAGGCCTGAATACAGCAACAAAGTTTTAAGCCCAAGAGCCTCTGGGAAAAAATGTCAGGAGTAACTGTGAAGCTGTAAATAAATAAATGGTCAATTTAGCTACAGAATTGAACAGAAAAATCCAAATTTGGGTTGCTCTGAAATGAAAGTGAAAAAAAAAAAAGGTGAAAAAAAATTTGAGGACTAGAAAAGCAAACTGTCTCAATCCTTCCTAAATGTTGCATTTCCGAATACAAGTAAAAAAAAGTGAGGGCACAAAGTTATGAAATAATAAATTGGCATTTATCTTTTACTTACAGTGCAATTGAAAGCACTCACTCAGAATAAAGAAAACACCTATCTTCTGCCATTTTCCTAGTCCCCAGCAGTCTGACTTGGACAAATGCACTAGAAGGATTTTTTTTCTATACCATTGAACATATTTTTTCTTCCATTGAAACAATTCTCCCTGAAAAAAAGCATTTATATATGGGGAGTGGGGCGGGGTAGAAAAGGATTTCCTAATCAGTAGAGAAACATTCCAGTCCCTGATTCAATCATTATTTTATGCCAAGCAAATTTAGTTAATTTAACATTGACACCTTTAGATTGGACTAGAAGTCTTTCTTTCAGCTAGAAAAATGTGAGGATTCTGAGCAAACCCCTTCAACAGAGAAGATATTCTGTGGTCTAATGAAAATCCGCCTTGGAGCACTCAGCATTTTAAGTATCAGAACCCCTACTGGATAAAAAACTGCTGTCCACTTAAATCCCAGGCAGACTTGGGGAGTCACTTCACAGGGAACCACTTCACAGATTTCATCTTTCTGGTTATCATAAAGATCACCTCTCATTTACCCAGTACAGAGAATACAAAATGCAAACTATTAGTGTTTTAACAGGCTGGTCTCAAGGTATGAGTTTTAAAGATGAATCAGAGAAGTCATTGCTTGCTTTTTGTAAAATCATAAAAAACTTCTGTTTTAGCAATGTGTAAAATGAAGAAAAAAGACTAGTCATGGTATCATGGTGATAGCCAGAGACAATTGTATAATAAATGAAATAACTTTTCTTCTGTAATACTTCTGGAGATCACTAATTGGGTTGCCCTGTGCTCATTTTTGTAGGTCAAAACATCTCTGATTCATCAAAGAAACAAAATACTTTCATTTCTTTGATGAAGTCCTTTCTTAAAAAATCCCCAGCAACACTTGTAAGGCTTGATCCTGAATGAATAAGTAGAGGTAACACAGGAGAGACACAGCCCTCCTTGGATTAGGAGGATTATGCTGCCATCCCATAGGACTTCTTTACAAGGTAGGAAAACTTCCACTCACTCCAGCTGTCACTACTAATAAGCAAAGAAAGTACCCACATTTCACCAGATCTTCAGCCTGATAATGAGATACTGCAAAATATCAGAGAGAGGAAGGAGTTCTGTGACACATGATTCAGTGTTTTGAGAGTTCTGTTCAGCAGCAACTCAGTTATTCACATTTACACAATGGGATTAAAAGAAATGGGAGTTTGTATCAGTGATTCATTTGCATGTCGAAGATTTCCTTGAAATCCTTTTCTCTTCTGGTCATATCCAGCCCTCTGTTTCAATGTCTGCAGAAAGAAATAAGGCTATTGCCACAAGAGCTTGTGGATTACTTCTCATTGCAGTTTGCACAAATTCAATACAACCTTTATCATGCCAAACCCAAAAAACTAGGATGGGGTAAATTAGCAGTAGGTATGTTGAAAAAAAATCAACTTTCATTTGTTGCACATTTATACTGCTACTTTTTTTCACATGCAATCAACTACATGGGAATGAAAACATTAAAATAACTTTTTGCAACATCAGGGTTTGTGTTTTTTGTTTTTTTTATTTTTATGTTGGGACTGTTGCCTTAAATTACAGTAAATGGATTAAATGAATGAATGAAGGACAACTTGATTTTCTGGGCACCATAGAAAATACTGGTAACAATGGAATGGTATTTTGCAGAAGAGAGAAATGCAGTCACACGTATATCACAGAGTGTTTACTATTAGTTCATCATAAACCATGGATTAATGTAATTTTGCACCATAATTACAGTACTGTATTTTAGAAAGATGTGATACTGTGATAAATCAGACACTACTTTAAGTAGTAAGACCCCTGGCAAACTATAATTTTAGAGCATCAGGTCAACAAAAGCAAAAATGGCAAAAGATGATTTTAAGAAAGATTTTGGAAAACCTCAGAGGAATAGCTATGAATCCAGATTTCATTTAATACAAACCACTGAAGCCTGAGGAGAGAGGGAGTTCCTCAGGGTGGCCCTGGTTTTGGCACGGCACTTGGTGTTTGAACAAGACAGTTGGAATATGTGTTTTCCTGTAACAAAAACTGAATTGGCATGAATTTTGAAGACAGAAGAAAAACAGACACCACATTCAGGGCCTCTATCTCAATGGCTGGGATAATGGAATCAGACAAGTGATCATTGTTTGAATCAATCTTTACAGTACAAGGCAAACTGTGCCTGTGCATGAACGAATAAAGCCAAGTTAATAAAAAAATCTGCTTGCTAAAATCTTGGCTATTTTGTTCTCCCCTTTAGATGTATTTACCATGTAAAAGGTTCCTTTGTGCCATGTAATGTGGATGTAGATGGAGGAAGAAAGCAAGCAGTCTTATTTTGGTGGGGTAAAACAACTCTAAGAGCATGTCTGCTTCAAAGCTAATGTCACTATTGGTACAATTACTAATTATGGTAAGGTGCCTTGGATTTATTTGAGGAACACAGCACTGGAATCAGCAATATTTCCAAAAGTACATAGTTTTTTTTAGAGATGCTTCACACAACTCCATTTCAAGAACCACTGGATTTCAAAACCTGAGCATTCACTATGTTTTGGCATTCAAAGGTACTAAGCACAAGCCTCCCAAGCTTGCTCACAGATTTTGATGCTAAAAGTTCTTTTTAAAAAGAAATTAATTAATACGACCATTAGGGAGCATTCAATGCGTACCTTGTAGTTTGAAAGGATAGGGAAAGGTCAAAAGTTTTTAAAAATCATGAATTTTCTACCAAGTTCTCTCTAAAATTAGCAACTTAATTTAGAATCAGAACAAATAACTGAATTACAGAAAGACACATAACAATGAAAAGTCATAAAGAATAAAAATAAAATGCAAAGCCATAAAAGTCATAAAATCCATAGGACTCGAGGGAATGCCATGAAGCTGTGTCAGGGGAGATTTAGGTTGGGGATTAGGAAAAAGTTCTTCACCCAGAGGGTGGCTGGGCACTGGAACAGGCTCCCAAGGGCAGTGGTCAAAGCACGAGCCTGACAGAGCTCAAGAAGCATTTGGAAAATGCTCTCAGGCACACGGTGTGATTCTTGGGGTTCTCCTGTGCAGGGCCAGAAGGTGAACTCAATGATCCTTGTGGATCCCTTCCAAATCAGGATATTCTGTGATTGTATTCTGTGATTCTTTCTGTCAGAATTAAGATAGAAATCCTATCTTAAAGTTAAATACACATATATGTATTATGTGTGATATGGACAGGGCGTGATCTGACCTCATTACTTATCCCTTATTTCAGAGGTAATTACTTATTACCTCTGAAACTGTCTTCATCACAAGTGCAATTGTTTGGATGGCCTTCTTAAAGGCCAGACGCAGGGAGTCAACATCCAGCAAGAAAACTGCTCTGAGCAGCCTATAGTCCCAAAATTACTCTTTTAATTCAGCAAATCAAATGGTCTAGATATGCCCCATCTCTGTTTTCCATTTTATGCAGTAAATTATCCCAGTTCTTACTGTGTTTGAGGCAGGGAATACACTACATCTGAAATACCTTCCAAATACAGTCATCACCTCTTCACAAAGAGAATTGTTCAGCTTCTGAGACAACGAAAATGCCTTGAATTACCTTCTCTGCCACCCTTGGTAAGAATAAGTAGCACTGACACAAAAAAACTCTGCTGAGCATTAATCTCCTGTTGACAGAACTGTCATACTCAGTCAAGTACATTTGATGCAGATAACGATTCAGGCTTTGTAAAATACCAATATTCATAGTTACAATTTTTAGCTGTCAGATTATATTCCTCTACCAGCAATCTGTTTTCTACTAAAAATGCTAACTGTTTCTCTGAACTATAAAGAGAAAAAAGTGAAACAGGAAGATACCATGGACAAAGCTGTAATTACAGAAGGTCCTCATGACAACAGCAAACTCTGGAACCTTGTCTTTCTGGTTAATTACGATGTCATCATCCGCTCAATGCTCAGGGTTTATAGGGCTTTACTTCAGGGCCTATCATTTATTCTATATACTAACATCTAGAACTATAACTCTGATATAACCTAGTCATTGGAAAAGGCCACAAACCCTGCTATAGTATGTCTCAATTCCAGTGCTGCAGCTTTACTGCATTTGAGACAGAACCACAGAAAACACATGGGTTTTAAAACTGAGGAAAGTCAAAAAAGCACTGCTAACTGGAGGTGCTTTTAAGTAACCAATAGCTCTGTACTTCTTGGGCTGAGCACTTTAAAAAGTGTCTGCAAAGGACGGTAATTAATTAAGCCATATCCAATCCACAGCAGGCAAGTCAGTCCTAGTGGAGATATATCTCATTTAGAATATTAAAATGTATGGACTGAGGCTTAGATGTTAGGTTTTGGTTCCTTTTCTTTCCATGTGCAAAACCAGAAACAGATGTGGAATATCTGTTTATGATTTCTGCTGCAGTATATAGATCAGGAGGAACTCCACTGAGTAAAGTCACATCACATATAAATTATTTGCTTTGTAAATATTGCAGAGGATGTGGAATTAGAGCTCTGGAAGTTGTTTCAGACCACAAGATCTCCCTCTCTGTCTAATGTCTCAATAACAAACCTCTCATATCTCTATTTTCAAAACCGAAGACATTATTCCCAGTCAGAACTAACCCTGCCCGGAAGCAAACAAATGTTTTTAAAGCTTAAACACCACGGCTTTTTTTCTCCAAAGTCTCCCACAACTCTGTTATCTAGCCCATTGCTAGAAAAACGGTATTTAAAAAGAAAAGTATAGTATCAGAAAGTCAAGTTTTTTAATTTGACAGAATATTTGGTACTGCCCTCAATATTCTTTCACTTCAGATCGAAGATCTTGAAGGTGCCATACTGTGATTTGCTCTACACTATAAACTAGCAAACCTCTGAATAAAGTAGTATTTTAGCACTACTATATACAAAGGAAAACCTCTCAACACCGATAGGTATGTTCTTCATATATAGGCTGATACGGGTATCAATTTTAAAGGTCTAGGTATATTCCTAAATTAATGTAACAATGCACAACCATTTATTCCTCTTTTCCTCCTCCCTTTTGAAATTTACACTTGAAATATTTTAAAACTACTATGTCAGCAGTGAGAACCTGAAAAGGCGGTTTCCCCTTAGGTGTTTCCCATTTGATACTTGGCCGGTCAGCCAGAGGAAAGGTGTTCAGGCTGCCCTGCACAGCTCCCTGCGTGCTACCTGTGCTGGGAGCCACCCCTGGGGTGGTTCCCCAGGCGAACTGACGCCGCTGGGCAAGCGGAACCCGCTGGCCGAGCGGACCCTCGGCCGGCGCTGCTCCCGCAGCCGGGGCGGGAGCTGCGGGGCAGCGGGGATCCCAGGGGCTGTGGGGGCAGCGGGGATCCCAGGGGCTGTGGG
>VXAC01002270.1:578016-662050 GCA_013399225.1 Rhipidura dahli
GGGCGGTGCTCGGGCGCCCTCTGCTGTCCCACTGCCGCAGCGCCCCCCGGCCGTGCCCGCGAAGGCGGGTCCGGAGCTGCGGCTCCGCGCAGGGCCCGGGGACAGCGAGACCCGGCACGCGGGTGGGAAGGCACGGCAAAGGGCCAGCCAGGAGGTGGGCCTTCGGGGGAGTCGGGAGTTAGCAAACAAAGACTACCAGGACCTACCAGGAAAAAAAAAAAAAAAAACCCACAACGTATTTTTCTCTTCAAATTAAAGGGTAAACCTGTTGTAAATAAGGAGAGTGCCACTGCAGTGTTAAAGATTGCACAGGCGCACCGATGCGCACGGACATCCTTCTGCCCCCTGAGCGGTACCGCCAGGGCAGCCCCCAGCCCCGGAGCTGCAGCGGGCGCGGGCAGCGAGCGCAGCCCCGCCGGGCAGCGGCACGGCTGTCGCTGCTCTTACCTTGCAGGTGAGTGCATCAGCCTCAAAACATGAAATTCAAGTAGTAAAAATATTCAAACAATCTGGTCTTCTAGGTCTTCTGTTTCTTCCGTACCAGAAGGCAGCCTAAGGGAATGCAAGATACCACATTTCGCCTTTACCGGGCCAAACCAAACCCGGGCTGGCAGCGCAGCTCCCGCACGTCCCTGACTGCCAGAGAGCCGCTGGCTTTCGCTCTGCCCTCGGTCCGGCAAGTCAGCCGGGGCAACTGCCAGGACTCGGGTTCGGGCAGTCTGTTGTTTTGATGTTTTCTTGCTTTCTCAATCTTGATAAAGTGACCAGACAAGCAGAATGCTTATGGTAAATAAATGTTTGTTCACAACTGTCCACTTCGGTGAGGTGGAGATAGTAGGTGGACAGTATCCTGTGCTAAATGAGTATAGAACAAAAACAAACAGCCTACAACCTTCAATCCAGTTTTAAGAAGAAGAATATTTATGAGACTATGACATTTATGAACGTAAAGAATATTTATGATATTAACCAAAATCAACTAACAGGTCACTTTAGGAAAGTTATATCTGAGTAGTGAAAATCCTGGAACTTTTGAAAAAGAGAACCAAATTCTTTCATTGCATCAATTGTCTTAAGTAAACAGTGTACCAAAATGAGGCTTCTTATTAAACACCATCATTTTAATGGTTTTCAGCAGAAGGAAATGGAAAACATTGGTGAACTTAACCTGACAGATGAGGTAGCAGAGCTGCAATTTTAAAAGTAATATCCTTTCACAAGATCCAAGAAAAATGAAACAGTCCTGTGTTTTTCTGTAGGCTCCTTATTTTATTTTCTGTTGCTTTGACTGGCAAGCCCAAATATTTTAACATGAATTTTATTACTGAGGAAAACAACATGATTATTTAATGAATATTACATTGGAGATGCATCTCATACCTCTAATAGCATAATATTAACTTGAGAAAAAAGTTTATCCAGCTGTTCTTATTAAAAGCTCAGTAGATCAACATCAAAATTATAACTATGATTTTTTCTCACAGTTTTTTTTTTTTTTAGTCAGCATTCACAGAAATTAGAATTTCTGCCAACTATTTTACCTTTACTAAATCTAAAATTTCTGATGAAGAGTCCAGTGGAAAAAAAAATAGTGGTCAGAAATACATTCTATTCCAACTATACCTGTGTCACTATTTTACTATTTTCCCTATTGATGGTTATTGTGAAATGTCATTGGACCCCATGAACAAAATACTGATGACAAAAAGGAAAGGAAATTACATAAATGTGTATTTCTGGTTCATATGTGGTTTTGAAAATATTTTTCTCCTGAATTTACTGTGTGAATTCGCACACTTGTTCTTTACACTCCAAGTATCTTTACTTACATTACAGCCTACCAGAAGGACTGAATTGCAAATTTAGTCCAAACCTCAGAATGACCCTTTTGAAAACACTAATCTGCTAAACAGTGTCACAGACTTGCCTAGAGGTTGCCATCAAGGATAGCAAATCTCTTGGGAAGCCTGAAATGCAGGACTAAATACTATTTAAGATTCTTCTGATCTGTGTAAATGTAATTATCATTAGAGCAGTATCAGGGGTAGTTATTAAAAAAGAAGGAGTGAGCACTAAGAGGACCCTACTTGTTCCCTGACAGCATTACCTGGAGTTACCTAAACAACAGACTGTGGTTCCATCAATAACTTGATTGTTACAGATGGGTAGAAAAAAGACTTGTTTTTCTTTCCTATGTAGTCATAGCATAGAAATGAACTTGGTTATTTCTTCATAGTGGCTGCAGTCCTTTACCCCTACTAAAACTAGCAATGCAATGTTTTCTACAGTAGGTAATGTGTTATGGGGTTTTACAACAGTTGCCCACATCTAACTTGACAGAAACCAAATGATTATAATCCCATGTAAACAGCCTTTCATTTGTATATCATATTCTAGTTAAGTCTGACCAGTACAGAATTTGATCTATGAGAAGAGTTCTGTGTAACTGGTAGAATTGTCCCAAGAATAATCAATAAGGATTCATCCTGAAAAATAAATGGGGTAGATGTCATCTGCTGGGAATCACAACTGAGAAAAAGTTAGAACAGGAAATACCTGAACTGCAGGTCCCATGTGACAAAAGAGCAGCATTACAGAATGTTTTTCTTGGCCTTCGCTAAACAGATGCTTTCTCTAAAAGATGTTCCTTAATTAAAAGAAAAAATACCAGTATTCCCTTGATTTAAAAGAAAATAAATTGTACCTGATACACTATAGACTACTTGTTTTCAGGTTTGAATCATCTACTTCATGCGTGTAGGTAATATGATCATCTCAACCAGTATTGTAAAGCTCCTTAGCATTAAGACTATGGCATCAAAGAGCAACTTCAGCAACCTTAGAGGCTTTCTGGTCCATGTTTCTGATTTAGGCTGAAGTTGTTTAGTGAAGATTGAAATTTTGTGGGCTCTGCTCAAAGAGAACATAACATTATGTATCCCACAAACAGGGATTCATGCAAAAATAGATATGGTTACTTCAAGCTGCAAGAAATATAAATACTTCCATTCCAAACATTAGAGAACAAAATTAAGTACTTGTGCTCACACTTTCAATAGGAAAAGAAGAAATAATCACAGTTTACAGGAGGGTCTCTTTGCACCTGCAGTTCAGTCGCTGCAGTCCATCATCTCCATTACCTTTGAAAGTACACTATTTAAAAAAAGTTGAGCCACACTTATGAAGAACTCTGAGTGCTTCCTGTGCTGTCTCCTTGCCTCAGTCTCAACCAGGGCTGGAATCTAATAACTCAGAACTAGTGATTTCCTGGCAGAATATTATATTTCAGCTTACAATCATTCTTTCTGAGAATTGAGGTAGTGCTGTGGAGAGGAGCGCTGAATCCCTAACTGTGCAGGCTGGATTAGATTTACTGTAATCCAATGTTTAAAAACAATATTTACCTTACTTTAGTGGAATTTTAGCCATTTCCTTTATTACTTTGATAATCTTCAGAGATAGTTCTAAACCCGGATGGGAAGGAAGGAGAAAAAGTCCCAGGGAAAATTAGAGAAGTCTATATAAACATGACTCTTTCCAGCATTCGGATATATGCATGTTTATATTTATATATGTATATAATATACCAATATATAGTTTACTGCAAATATTTATATAAAGCATGTTGTCATGAGGGATTGCATACTATTTGACATATTCTGGTCCCATTATTAAAAATGTATTGGTGCTTTTCTAATGTACTGTTGATAAGAAGGCAACCACAAGGTCAGTCTTCCAGGGTTTTGCACTCCAAATCTCCTTCACAAGAAACAACACAAAATACATTCATATTTTTGTATTCTTATAATAGATCAATGCATATGTAGCAAGCACCAGCTTGTTTTCTGAAGTCCTGAAACTGACTGGATGCAGCTTGGAGATTTATGAATACCACTGTAAGGATCAAAGTTTGTTGTCACCATGTCTGGTTAACACAGGCAATTATTAAAAGAAAGAAGAAAACTATTTGTGCCAGAACTTGGACCCTTTAATAACTCAGAGTTCTACGTTTAGAATGGAGTAAGGAATTACAACACACAATATTTTAAGGCTTTATTTCCAGTCATTTTATTCCATTCAGGATTTCAAATAGAAATCCTAAGCTGCCACAGGTTTTGTTTTTGTGTGAACAGTTCTTCCACAAAGAGGGCAGAAATTACTTTCAGACAGGAATCATTATTTAAATAACACATTATTCCACCCAGTTACAAATACACTGGCAGAGCAAGAAAATTAAATTGGGGAAGGGGGGGTGGGAAAGGCTCGGCATATTTCATCAGGTCAAAGAATTATGAAATAAAGTTCCAGAGGATCTGCAAACCCAAAACACCACAAAGGTCACTTATCCATAGCTATTTATTCTGCTATGCTTAACGACAAGTTTTGCAAGCAAACCATTTGGTAAGAGTTTCATCCTGAAGAAATGAAAATAACAAAAGTAAAACTTAGCAGTTATATGAAAACATATATGTTTAAAGAGACATGCAATTTAAGTGATGAGGTTCTTCCTCAAAGAAAAAATCCTTCTAATTGCTACTGAATGGAAAAGAGAGGCTGTTCAAAGTACTTGGGGTAATTCAAGTTTTCACCTTTCTCAGGGGTAAAAAAAGAGTTCACAGTCATTCCTCAAAACACAGAGAATCATATAATCAGTCTTAGGTCTCTGTCCAATCTGGGATTCATTTGTTCTTGGCTCCTTGTTTTCAGGATGCTCTCTTCTCTTCTGCAAGAGGGAAAATAAGATCCACCTTCATCCCTGTAATGCTTACTGGCCTGAATCCCCATATTGTCCCTTTGATCTCACACTTAAACCCTCTTTGAGGCAGCTCCCAGCCTGTCCATGTATTTCTTTGGACAATATTCTTTCATAAGACCTGTTTTTGGCAATCACCTTCAGTAAAGCTGAGGACATAGATACTCCATGGACCCTGACATGCAGGAGATCTACACATGCCCTTACCAGGATGGAAAAGTAGTTTTGAAATTAAAATAGTCATGGTCTCTGGGGTTTTTAAAAATGTGGACTTTGCCTAAACTTTCTATTTGGCCACAACTTTCACAAGACATTAAGTAGCTATGGATCCATTAAAAGCATGTTTATATCTTCTATATAAAGAAGTGAAGACCTTCAGAAGACCTCTGAAGTGAAAGTAGGAAGACTTAACTCATCAAAATTCTTTCCAGTTAGTTATGAAGTTTTATTCTTATACAGATTTCAGCATTACCAATACTGGAGAGCTCTAGAAAATACAGGAATTAAGGAATACCATCAAGGAACTAAAGCCATACTTCTCAGCTCTTGATGATTTCTAATAAATCTTAACAGTATTAAAGCTCAGGGGAAATTATATTTAATTTCCTTTTGTTCACTATTTTTTTTTTTTTTTAGGATTCAGTGGAAAGTTACGGGAGACTCATCCCAATTGTTGGAGACCCAGCATTCTGCATGTCCTGAGACCATCAGAGACCACAGGTGGAATGTTGAAATAAAGCAAGAGAGAGTTTTCTACTGATGAGATGTCCAGACAGACATGACTAAAGAGATGACCAGCTACCCATATCCTGGGTATGAGGTGCCTTTTTTATATTACCCAGCACAGGGGATGTTCATCCAATTTGTTAAATTAATTTTAGTACTTACATTTCATGCTAATTATTTTTCCCCACCTCAATATATTGTGACCTGAGGATTTTTTAAGCAAAAACAATCATTAGAATACTCTCAGTAATATTCTAGGGAAAAAAAGGAAAAAAAAATAATAAAATTGAGAAACAAGTTCTATATTGTTTCACTTTATTGTTTCACCAACTTTCCTTTTTCTTTAACCTTTTGGACATTAGGCACTGTCTATATTTTAAATTAACTCCATTTAACTAT
Source organism: Rhipidura dahli (assembly GCA_013399225.1). Classification (NCBI taxonomy): domain Eukaryota; kingdom Metazoa; phylum Chordata; class Aves; order Passeriformes; family Rhipiduridae; genus Rhipidura; species Rhipidura dahli. Next base: position 583,895 of record VXAC01002270.1, read on the forward strand.
CAGCTAAGAGTAATTGTAGCCACATTGTATCTTTCGTGTATTGCCTGAAGGAGATGGAGCAACAGGGTGAAGGAATGGGTCACCCAGCCTTCCTTGACCAAAAGATCTACCCAAATATTAAAACTAGCGTTCTTCATATTGAGGGTGGCAGAGCACTGAAACAGGCTGCTCAGGGAGCTTGTGGAGTCTCCCTGTCTGGAGATACACAAAACCCACCTGGACACGTTCCTATGTCACCTGCTCTAGGTGATCCTGCCTTGGCAGGGGGATTGGACTTGATAAATCAGAGATCCCTTCCAAACCTGCCTACTCTATGATTATGCAGTATCTGAAATACAAGTTTACATTTTTTTGTGTCTTACAGGTTTTTCTCCCTTAGTTCCAGTGCAAATAAGTCTTTCAAACCACCTGGAAGGCTGAGAAACAGCTGACAAAGTGAGTTTTCTTTTCTGCATAAAATATTTAAGAAAAACTGATTTACTTTCCATTTACTTCCTTCATGCAAAGAAAAGATAGGTAACCATCCTTCAGAAAAATTCCAGCTGTGTTAGTTTGAAGGTCATTCTTTGAAAACTATGTGTAGTATATCTTGTATGCTTCTGTACACAATTATTACTTTCCTTGGTTTTGTTAGCATGTCCTAACTATCAACTGCAACTCCTGTTTTGCTTGGCAAGCCGCCCAACAGTCAACAGATGTTTTCTCCCTCCTATTTCTGCCCTGAGCAAATGACTTCCAAATGATATCATCTCTCCATGAACAGAGGGTGCCTCCTTTCATTCCGGGGTTCTCTTCTGAGCCCTGGAGTTTAGAAACTTGGTAAACAAAAACTACCATTTTTCAGAGACTGTGCAAACTTTGTGTCTACAAAATTACACTGTGGACCACCAAGGTCAACAGGTAGTACAGCCAGCCAGGCTTACCTCTAAAGTGTTGGAAGACAAGTGTCTTAGTTATGAAAATCTGCAATTCGTAATGGGTTTGCATAGCATGCTTCTCTGCCCAATGAAATAGATTCAGTTTACCAGCTGGAAAGCTTTATTTGGTAAGTGATTTGGTGCTTGCCACATATTGTCTTACAATTGCCAATAAGAGTCACTAGGATTCAAAGAATATGCAGAGATCATCTGACACTACTTCCTTTCACAATTTTTTTGTAGAGGCAACATATGGGATGGAAAGAAAATCAAGAATTCTCAAGCTTGGACTGAGTTGAAGTATCACAGTTAAGTCATCTAGCTTGTTCATGCTGAAGGTCTAAAAATAAAACAGGATTTTTTCAGAATTAACCTTCTCGACCAGACAAAAAAAAAAAAACAAAACAAAACAAGAGAGGGTATTTTTCAGTTAGCACTTATTACTGTTAAGGATCCTGGACATCTTTTAAGACTCAACTGAGCTCTCTTTATTCAGCTGGAATCTCAGTTAGTTAAAAGTATAATTTTGCAGCCGCTGTGTTTGAAATATGTGTTTGATAAGGTACAGTAGATACACTTGCAGGAAAGGACATATTTATCAGCATTTGAGAAGCACATATTTCAATATACATTTGAACCATAAACTTCTCACTTGGGTAGGTCATATGATCCCCATATGGGCTATATGCTTAAGAGTTGGACTCAGTGATCCCTCTGGATCCCTTCCAACTCAGGATATTCTGTGAGTTCTGTGATTTCTGTTACTTCTCTCTCTCCAAGCAATTTGCAGTTCTGAAAATGTGATCTGAAAAATGAGCACACAGGAGGAAGAACTTAATGAAGAAAGAAGGGTTCTGTATGTCTTATATCTTACTCCTAGTAAGAGAGTACTCTTTTCAGCACGGAGAATTATGGCTGTTCAAACCAGAATACTTCATTCTCTAATATAAAGTTACTCTTCTAGGCTGTCTGGTGTTAGCAGGACTTCTTATAACCCTTCTCAGAACTGGCCTCTCCTTCTGCAACATGCATCTTCTGGCCTGGAGGTCCAAGTGTTCAACATAAAGCTTAGACAAGATGAGGAGAAATCCTTCATCAAGGATTTTCCCTTACCTAAGATTGTCTGCAACAGTACAATGCTACCATTTCAACTGGTAGGGTCTTTCTGTCTCTGAAGAGTTGCTGTTCGCTGAATACAAAACCAATCTGTAGCAGGTACCCTCTGTGACATTATATTTGGCTTTATTTTTAAAACCCTTTACAGTCCTGTGAGTGATTGACATATTATGAAAGCAGAAAAAGGTGCAGAAAAATTTAAAAATTATTTATCCAGACCACTGAGAGAGACAACATTTCAAGTTTAAAATAAGAAGCAGAAAATCCTGGATGTCAACTGCATAATCAACTACATATTCTCTTCAAATAATACATACAGAATCCAAAGGCAAAATTAAACTTTTAAAAAATGTGTGTTATTATAATGTATTCAGTGGGCATCCATATGTTTCAATTTTTCACAGGGAGATTTTTGATGTTAGTAAAAATTCAGTCCATCTGGATGAAATCCTGTATCTGCAGGAGGAACTATAAAAAAATATGTCATCTATCAGAGAGTAACCTGCTCATTTATAATTTCTGGCCTTAAGAAATGTAGGCATTTCTGAGAGCAGGTAAAGTTCTGACACATAGGTTCAAGGAGAATCTGATAGGAAAGAAAGTAAGCTTCCTACAGGAAATCTTGTGTAATCAGAAAGTGGAGAGCTGAGAAGCAACTAAATCATTCAGATTTCATCCACTTGATAGCTGACTGTATCAGATCACTAGAGACTTACTGTAAGCTCAGGAACAGCAGAAGGTTTTCTAAGACAGCAAACTCTGGGTTGTTATCAGTTACCTTGGCATGGTTGCTTCCTCTACCTACACCTAAGGTGTGGAAAACCAGTCTGGCAGCTTCCAAACCAGTGTGGGTTTGGCATAAGCTCATTCTGGGGTGTGGAGTGGTCCCCACAAAGAGCATCTGTCTGACCATCCTTCCCATGGCAGTGGGACCAGCAGCCCCTACTCTCCAAGGTCTCTCCCTGTAACAGACTTCCTGGACATCTGTCCCCACGCTTCCTGTAGCAGGACCTTCCCCTGAGACAGGAAAATTCATGTTTTTCTACATGGCTGAGAAGTATTGGGACAGTTCTGGTTGGGAATCACAATTTTTAATGACCAGTAAGTGGTTACTTTAGAGATGGAATGGCACAAATGTAAGGAAAACCTCAAGGTGCCAAGGGTTAGAAGCTAACACACTGATCAGCCTGACTGACTGTCTCCACCTTTCACCATGACTGAAATCTTACACTCCAGCTTTACTGCTCTTCAGGGATCTCTGGTGCATCTTTGAGATCTATGTCAAAATTAAACAAAAAAATTTGTGAGCATGGACCACCTACACAGAGTTAAACCATGTGAAATTAAGTACTTCTCCGATGATGCAGTGCTGAAATCCTTACTGTTGACACAGTTTAGCTTCTTCTGGATTGCAAATTCTCAATTTTATTTAGCACAAAAAGCTGAAGCCCAGCATCTTTTCACTAAGCCATTTTTCACTATAAGCAATAGTTCTTCCATTTGATATATACTAGGAATCATCTCTTGGCAAGATTTCTCCCCATCATTAGGTTTTGTTCTCATAACAGAGCTGTTGGATTTGAAACAAAAATGTGGTTCTCTAACCACAAAAATCCAACAAGGAGCACAAAGTAAAAGAATCCTTAAAAGGCTCCTGTTTTTTGTTTTGATTTTAAATATAGTATTAGTAAAGTACTTTTAAAATTAGATATGTCTAAAATCTACAAACCCAGCACCTAATATAAATGGAATGCAGCTTAAAATCACAAGTCTTCATATGCAGGCTTCATATGCAGCTACTTTAAAAGTATATTTTGAGCTTCAAAAATACAAGGATGAGGAGAAAAGTTATAAATCCCTATTCCTTCCCATCTCCTCTTTGTAGAAAGTGCTGGCATAATCCTTCAAAGCTTTGGTGTATTCTGAAGAATTTATTACCTTCATATCCATTAAATGAACTGTAAATTTTACTAAAGTTTTGAGCTAATGTATTTAATAAAATAACGGATCTCAATGAAATGAAATTACCATCCTTTTAAAGATACATTATATATTTTATTGTGACTGATCCAGAGTTAAAATAAAAAAGCCCTGCACATTAGTTTTTAAATATCAGTTTAGGTCTTCTGTGGTGCTTCCTCAACTGTTTGTTATGAACATGAAGTGTTATCACCTTCTCAGTCATTAAATCACATGGAAATTGCCATTTTTCTTGATAATCTATTGGCATATGTTTCATTATGTTATATTCTACTAGAAAACAGATTATTGAGAAAGACATAATGTTTTCTACAAATGCATGTTTGATGAATGTTTTTTGGCAAATCAGATGAAAATCCCAGGAATTTTGATAGCTTCTTTTCTTTCCATGACATTCAAGGATTGCTTTCTAATCATCTGGGACATGTCCAAAAAGTGCATAGTCACACAAATCCATATTTCTGAGCTCACTGACTTTAATAGACCTACAAAAAAGGAAGGAAAAAAAAAAAAAAGGCCTCTTTTTGCTAATAAAATGCTAGCAGATAAAAGAAGGAGTCATATGAAGTTAAAAAATCACTGATTCAATCTGTACCCCACAGTCTGAATTTGTCCTCTGCAGTGTTTTTCTGATCCACTTGGCCAACAAGTATGAAACAGTGAAAGACTTGTGTGACAGTCATGACTACACCCCAACACCCCTATTCCACTCAGAAAATGCATCTCATTCTTAGAAGAAAACAACGAAGGTAGCTAGGCTCAGAATTTGCTATGTATGACCATCAAAAATAGTCCTGGAAGAAGCGTTGATAATTGTAACAAAAAATATTTAAATATATAATTGGTGTTGCACCAGACATATGCTCTATTTAGTTTTTTCTCAGACAGAAGTTTTCTTAGTTGGAAGATTTCATTCCCCAGATAATTGCTTTATTTCTTCCAATTTCTGCCTCTCATAGGCTATCTAAAATGCAGAGCAATGGCACTCTGCCATGCATCTCAGCTTATCACTTCCCCATCTGTCCAAATCAGGTATCTGTCCAGACTGAAATGAAGCTTTTCTCTCTTACACATCTAGACTTAATTCTGAAGTAAATCCAAGGCTGTGGAGAATGGGACGTGCAACTGCATCTGACTGCAATACAGAATCAAAATGCTGCTCAGGCATGCATCCATCACCAGCCTAATGTGTGGCAGGAAGTCCTGGACCCCTTTCATGTGCCTCTGTAGCTGCTGTCTCTGACAGAGGCCTCTTGCAGAGCTCAGACAGATCCTGTCAGATCCTGTTCTGGAGACCACTTGTCACAATCCTCTAAAATCTTATATAACAATATAAATTAACAATATAAACAATATAAACATATTGTTTATCTGTTTATAACAGATATTGTTAATATCTTATTAACAATATAAATTCAATTACCACTCATGGTGCCATTAACTGCCCTATTTCTTAACAAAACCAAGTACTGAGCTTTCTGTTTAACAGGTAGTCTTGGCTATTGAATCAAATTCACCATGACTGAACCAGTTCTAAATAATCTTCCTCCTTCTCACTGCAGACAAATGCTGTTTCATGTCTGATTGAGATGCCCAAATTAGACTTTATCTTTGCTGACATGACTAGAATTTTTTGCAATTTTAATATCTGCTATCAGAAAGTAGTAAGTCTTTCCTTTTTCCTGGATCTAGAATAGTTCTGCTTCCAAATTATTTACAGGTTACTTAATCTATTTATTCATTCTCTAAAAGAAACCATTTTTGCTTGTTCACAAATGTAGTAGCAGTTTCATTATGTGCCCCATAGTTCTCAAATTGTGAGATATATAGTAAAAAGATAATTCTGTCATTAAGAATATAGTGCAACCAAAAAACAGCACTCCTGAACTGTCATAGACTTTTTAAATCAGAAATTTATTATGATTTTGTCAATGAGATTTGAAACTCTCTTTCCTGGCCAGTCTGTTCTTAAATCTTGCATTGTTCACTTATAGGCTTTGAAATCTCGCAATATGCATCTGTTTATATCCAATTCCATGTCTTACATTTTTCATAATAATTTCTCATTTCATGTCACCATTATCACTTCTGCTGTAGGAACAACTGGAGGAACAACTAAGCAAGGTTAGAAAATATTTAAGTAAATAGTCTGATGGACACTTTAACTAGACACACTACCTTAGAAAAGGGAACAAGAAAAGGCAACAAAATTGTTTGTTGTACCCATATATATAGCTCAGCAAAACCAAAAGACATCAAGGACAGAGGCAGACTTATGCACAGCTTTCTGTGTCTACTCCCATACTCCATCTGCTTCCCTGAGCACTCCCAGGACTGAACTTCAGTGTCTACAGAAACTGCAAATTTGGAAATACGCAATGATAGTCTCCACAACAGAACCATCTAGGTCAGGGCCAAACAGCTCAGCCTGAGTCTTAGTCCAAAATGAAATCTTTGACCCCTTCTAATGAGTATTACACATATACAGCTGTCAAGCTTATTATCTAATCTCTCTACTTTTCTACATTTCACAGTTTTAGAACACATTTGGTTTCTTATGGAAATCTACACCATAAACAAACCTGAAGAAAATGTAAGGCTTAATTTTTATTTTAGGGACAGCCAATAGAAAGCATACAAATATGCTTTCTTCAATATTTAGATGGGTGCCTAAACTCAGGGAATAAAAAGTGCAAGAAATTTTCCAGATGGACTAAAACACCCAGTTACTTGTTTAGAATCTCACAACACAAACACTTCGGATCTAACAGTTGCCAGAATGGGTGTGTTTGTGTGTGGTGCACGCATATGTGTGTGTATCTCTCTCTTTTTCTTGCTCTGTCTTTTCCTATTTTTGTAGAGTCTGCTCTCTGGCTTTACTTTTTTACAGCAGTTTTTGCCAATCCAAAATATGTAGACGCTAAGTTAAATCACTCATTTTGTTTATGTGGCAACAAGTTCAGACTTCTTGCCGAAAAATGTTCTTGGCTTTGGACAAAGCAGGCTTTGAGATGCTTCCATCTGTTTTGAATACACCACAAATCGTAGTATGGAAACCATTGCCCTCAACCGGTAGCCAATTTGCTGAATAAACCTATATTAAAAAAAAATGAGTATGATTCAACTGCAGACTGTTTTCATATTTTTATATCATTTAATTTCAAAGGAATCCATTCCTTATATGGAAGAACTGTAAATACTTGCGATTTTTCTTAGTAAGAGAGTCAAGTAAGTAACAAAAATCAGCCCTTTTAAATTCATGAATTGGTATTATCAGTGAGGGGAAAAGGTTTAGGCTCTTTAAGTTCTTATAATGGGGGCCTGGACATTGTTGCAAAGGTAATCTTTCAATCTCTCAGCAATTTTACTTGTTTGTATGTTCTTCTACTGCTTGAAGAATTTGAGAGAATTTGTGAGTCAACAGTATACACAGTCTTGAAAAAAGGAAGACATTCTCTGCTTTGCCTTTTGTCTGTTGTGGCAATCTTGGCACATCCTTTTACTTTTCCTTATCTCTCACTTCCATTTTGACTTCCACTGCTAGTTTTGGAAAGGGACAAAAGTTTCTCTAACAACACGTAGACAGCACCAGCAGTAAGGACTCCCAAACAAAATTGCTTTCAAACACAGCTCCTTTGGACTCCAGAAGACTATAATCATAGAACCATAGAATATCTCAAGCTGGAAGGGTTTAAGGATCATCAAGTCCAGTTCTCTGTTCCTCGCAGGGAGTTCCATCTTTCAAGACAGTCAGCAAAATGTCATTTGTGTATACTTATGTGTGATTTTACATGAAAACTAACTACAGGATTTACTCAAAAGATCAGAGTAGACACTGGAGTAAAACCTTGAGCAATCTTTTCAAATATATCTTGCAGCCCACAGCACTGGTGCCCACATTCTGTTTCTAAAATCAAGCATAGCATGGGAATGTACTCTAATTTATCTACATTATGCAAAACTGAGTCTTTCTGATAGGTATTTCTGTCTTGTGTTCTCTTCCAGGCATGGTCTGTTTTCAGAGCTATAGCAAACCAACAATACACAAAGTCCAAAAGTCAAGAGCCAGGAGCAAGTGATTCCATGACTATTGTGATAAATTGCCTGTGATCAAGTGTTGTGGCTCATGACTGTATTCCAAATTTATTGCAGAAGAACCTGGCTTAGGAGAACCAGTGATGGAGAAGGCACCTCATACTGCAACATCTAGTAGTAATTCCTAATTTTACTCCAAGGCAGATGTGATACAAATTATTCAGCTGAGCTCAAGAATGTCCTGAAGTTTGACCCTATCAGTAGAGCCAACTGCATTGTTGAAGAAAACAAGCTGCAAGCAAAGGCTGACATGCAGTGGAGCTGCTAATAAGTACAAAACATTGTTTTCTGTATGCAATATTTAAAATATACCATGAGAAAAGAACTGGAACAAGAATCTTTAATATGGGCTTGAAGTCATTATCAGTCAGCTCCGTCAGACTTTATGTTATCCTCCATTATTTTACACTTAGCCAAAATTTAGAATTATATGAGGACTGTGTGTATTCAGTAAAGAGAAAACAAAATCCTATTCCTTCATTTGAAACAATTTTACATGTTTTAACTCAAAGATTTCCTCTTATTCTATCTACATGTTTTTTATGTTTGTGGATGTTGTAGAGTATAATCTCAGATAATGCAGAACTAATATCTTAAGGTATGCAAAATTAAATCAAATTTTTGATGTGCTAATACTAACAACTGACCTGTGATGTCTACTCTTTCCTATGTTTCTACTTCACCATGTCTCCTAGTGTTGCCTGAACAAAAACTCTGAGAAGCAAGAGGCAGCTTTGCCCTGCACCTTGGCTAGAGCTGCTCCTCCCCTCAGCAGGGTGCACGACAGAAGGATGCTGCTGCATGTGCGGAACAAGAGGCAACCTCTGGTGCTCTGAGGAGGTACAGGCTGCATACTCTAAAGACAGAAAGGAGAAAAGATCACATTTCCTCTACCATGTGCATGCCAAGGTACCCTTGAAAGAACAGACCCAAGGAATGTTTGGATAACAATTCAATCCCATTCTCAAACCCTCTTCATATCTTTCACCCTTTGAGCAAAATATTTGTTAGTATTCAACACTTGTTGATCCTTTCAGCTATCAATATTATTACAAATTTAACTGATGAGATCTTTCATTGTTAATCTGCCAGTGCTATTACAGTTTGCTCCCTGGGTGGGGACTTGGCTCTCTTTAACTTTCCAATAAATTACATTTTTTAAAAAATATTTTTTGTAATTTCTTCCAAGGACAATAGCTCATACCTTAATAGCACCCAAACCATAAAGAAAGGAGCCAGTAATTAAACCATTTAAACCTCTCATTTCTCTAAATTTGAATAGTATGGGTTAGAGAGACCAGAAAGTATTCCCATATAATGAACATCATGATTCATTGACTCACTTATTTTGGACCATGAACATCACATATATAGACTTTACACTGTTTTAAGCATAGCTCGAGCCCTTTTGCCTCTGTTACAAAATTGGACAAAATGACCTTACATCAGTAAGTTCTCGGCACAGTAAATCTCTCATGTCATAAAAAAAGAGACTTTCAAATGACTTCTCAATATGGCACAATTTACACTTCATCATCTCTGACTATTCCTCAACAGACATCACTCCTTAAATCTCCAATTATATCTATCAAAGAAGGCATATTTCTGCTATATTCTTTGATTTTTATTAACTTAATGAAATTCTTGGAATCTCCAACTTTACTGAGTCATTGCTCCGGTTTGGCAGAGTCAGCTGGATCTAGTAGTCTGATCTGGGAGCAGGTCGAGGGTCTGGTGTTTACAATTAATATCCTTCTGAGGCATCTTGGTTCACTTCTAGTCATTGCTTTTTATACAAAGCTTTCATATTTCAGTGAATTATTTTTGCCATCAAACCAAGAACTCTCATTGCTGATAGTATCACAATGTTATTAGGTAAGAAATAACATCTGAGATATCGACTTCTATATGCCACCACAGAGTGAGAAGTGAAGAATCCCTCTGTTCTCCCCCATAAGCAGATAGCTGGAATATTAATTACAGTATAGGCTGAGCACAATGTACAAGGAAAGCTTAGGCCCTGGGCTTTCAGCAAGTTGTCAGCTTGTGCTCACTCACACAGTGCTCCTCCACAAACCTGTTTTACAACACATATCCGTCACCCAAACCTGCTGAACATCAGAAGGCAACAGTTTTTTATTCTGAAGTTCTGAGCTGTAATATAAATGCGGGAGGGGAAAACTTGAAAGAAAAAGCCCAGGTTAAAAGAGGGCCTGTCCTCTCACTGGCTGGAGCAGAGCATGCTCTCACATCAGGTGACACTCGGCATAAGCACGGCTGTGACTTTTCCCCTCCTTGTTAAGGCACACACACTCCCACCACGGTCTCCTAGAAATCCCTCTAATCACTCGTAGATCAAAAATTTAACAAATGTGCTTATTTTTCTCCTATGGTCTGCTGCTGCTCTGGCACTGCAGTGTTAATCTCAGTACCTCAGGTACCTTAGACCAGGGCAAAGAGGGCTTTTTATGCATGTACACTATGTGCACACAGAGTTCCGTCTGATCAGGGTCCCGAACCACTGCAACACAAATGACTTCTATCAGCATATTGGAAAGTGATAGCATCACCCAGCCATATCTATTTGCTAACCCAGGATGCCAAATGGGTACCTACAGTGACTTTCTGAGCTTTGCCAGTAGTGTCTGCTATCTAGACATAAGAGTAACTGTGCACCATATTTACTTAATATAAATCCTACCTTTTGTTCTGATCTGTCCACATCTTCAGGCTGAAATACTAGCCAGCCAGCAGTATTTAGAAGTGTGTATATGTCTATGGTTCAGTTTTCATGCAGACAGAATATTAATATAAATTTCAGTGAGAGGAGGAAGGTTTAATTTTGAGTGGTAATTTTATATTCAGACAAAATATTCAAAATGCTAAACTATCTAACTGTTTTTAACAAGCAGTTCATCAAAACTGACTGAGAAAAGGTGATAATGTTAAAGTTTAAAACAAAGAAAGTGCCAATAGGGTTTTTTCAAGTAGTTCTAAACAAAGCATTCTGGCTGCCCTTTTTCTTCACTAATGTGCCGTTCCTCTGGATTCAGTTTGCTTTGCGTGCTTTGTTCTCTTTTCCTACAGCAACACCTACTGTTAAAAATACAACTGGAATTTTCAACAAGTCCACAAGGTTATTTTTAAGTAACCACTAGCAGCTCAAACTTTCAAAGTGATCCTAATCCTGTTATACAATGTGTTTTGTTTCCCCAACAACTTTTTTAGGAAGCGATCTCCTATCTAAACTGCTCTCTGAGTGTAAAAGACATGAATTAGAGATTTTTAAGACAACTCTGAACCTGATTGAAATATCTGAACTGACATTCCACCCTGTGGTAGGTCAGTGACAAAACTCTAATGTGGATTGAGTTTTTAAATCCAGCACCCAACTTGACTTAAAATGAAAATACTGAAATAAAAAGTGGCAGATATTCAAACAAACAAAATTTAATGAAAAAGAAAGCCATTTATAAAATTTGATCTGGTTATAATTTAGGATTTAAGTTTCAGGGGAGTTTGATCACAGCTTTTGGGTGCAATTCTATCCTTAATTTCACCTATGCCGTGAGGCAAAAGTTTAGTTTAATAATTTAGTGTTCATGCTTTGAAGAAAAACTATATGGAACAGAAATGGAGGACTACAGAAAATCCAAGCACAGTGTACATTTTCATAAAAAGTTACGTGAATATTTAAAATAGAATAAGAAAAAACATGCACTTGGTGGCTTATTAGGAGATTGTTTTGACAGAAGGTTGGTTCACAGCTTCTGTTCCCAGATTTATAGAAACTGACAGCAGAGCTACCACTATTTCTTGTTTTGAGAAAATGTATTCTGTGTTTCTCTGTGACTAAGGTCACTGTGTGTCATCATGTTCCCTAGAGCATGCTGCGAGCAAAGTTCAGCTCCAAGAAGCCCGTTAGCAGACTTTTTCTGAAGTCATGTTCTATGTCTGTCTTTTATACCTAGAAGAATTTACAAGTTTATATACAGAAACACTCTGTGACTATGTCATACTTCAGCTGAATTTGAATTACTCATATATTCTGAAGATAAGCTGTTTAAATGAAACACATTGTTTGATTTGAGCCAGCTGCAAAAAACAGAGACTCTTTTATTCTCAGAAGTTCCTACAATGGATTTTTGCTAATCTTTAAAGATAAAAAAAGCCTTTTAAATTCTCACAAATACTTGAAAAAAGAAAAGCATTTTTCATTGCCCTCCTCAGTCCTCCCTGATACTTTGGATATGAACCTATATTTCTTTATGCATTGCCCTGACAGGTCATGAAGATGTGAATTTCCAGACAAAGTGGGAAAGACTGAATTACAGGATCAGTGAATAGATGGTAGCCCAGTAACACCACTACCTGTCTGGGTCAGCCAACAGCTCTCAACACCTTCTGTTAATTTTCCCTTGTCTGAACTGCCATAGATGCACTGATCTGCATATTCAAGCAATCTGTGTTTACCCATCCAGTCATCAGAGAGAAGGATATGGGTTACATACATTCAAACAGGTGCCCTGAGAAGCTGTGGATGCCCTGGAATTGTGGATTCCCTGGAAGTGTTCAAGGCCAGGTTGGATGGGGCTTTGAGCAGTATGGCCTAGTGGAAAATGTCCCTGGCCATGGAAAGTGGGGTGGAACTAGGTTATCTTTAAATGTCTCTTCCAACCCAAACCATTCTATGATTATACTATTTTTTGACTTACAGTGTCAGTACTCAGCAATCCCATCTAGTAATGACAATATACTCACTATTCAAAACTTGGCTTTTGTCACCTTTATGTAGCAAAATACTCATGGCTCAACCTGGAAAACCCCCTAAACTTTCAAGTTCCCTAAAGAGAAATGAAAGAAATACACATCACAGGACTGTACAGAGGCTGCTTTGCACTATTGGATGAAGCAATTTCCTTGTTCAAATTGCCATACCAAACCAGACTCAACAAAAATATCGAGGAGACAGAGGAGCCAAACTGCAGGACATATCCTACCCTAACCATTTACATTGTTTTCCCTTTTACAGTAGACTTGAAAAAAAATCTTTATAGAAGAAATTGCCTGGTTACTAATCTGTAGGTCCTTTCTCAACTCAATTCAAACCATCCTTTCTAAGCAGGAGAAGTAGTGCATATAAAGAGGAATTTTCATATCTATGAAGTAGTTTAGGTATGCATAGGCTTATTCTATAGGGAATGCAAATTTTCTAAGATTTTATCTATAGAAAGTGTGCAATATTCACCACTATTTTACTGCAGCATAATAATGAATAATCATGTAATGAGGCTGGGTCTGGCACATATCAGTACGCTGTGAGCTTATGACTTAAGGAGTTACATTTTAAACTTAACTGCTAAAGGTGGAGTTAGAACCTTGATTGGAAGAAAGGCTGCTGCAGTCCATGTGAAAATTTCCACTGACTCCAATATGCTTTGGAAGTAGAAGCCTTTTCAGCTGAGCGTCTCCAGTGGAGTTCAACTGATGAGAGCATTTGTATGTGGATGTGATTTGCTATGTAAACATATGATGGAATATGCTTTATGTGGATTTTTTGGCTGGCAACAAAGAATCTGGTAAACATTCACCCCCTTCAGACTGCAGTTTCAGCAACTGAAAGTTTTGTTTTTTCTGAGAACTGTGTGAACAGAAGCTAAAGTTCATAATAGCTCTCTAAACACTGCTGTCTGGTTTCTGTTAACATTTCCATTACCACAGCTTCTCAGATAGTTTCACAACAACGCTCAATTCCCAAGGATGCATTAGGAAAAGTTGTAAGTTCTCAGTGAGTGTTTTATACTACATAGCTCAAGTGTCTCAGTGAAGATAGATTTTCACTTGGACACTCACCTAGGAAGAGCAGAATCACCTAGGGAGCCAATTCTGGCCAATAATAAGCATGCAATAAACTTGAAGGAAGAACAAAGGCTGAATGCCCAGCTATTGTTGTCAAGAGATTGTCTTGAGAAATAGTGCATGCCTTATCAGAAAGGAGTGTTATGGGAACAGTTTTGTACTTGAGTTTGCACAGACGAACACAGATAAATCTATTTACCTGGTATGACTGAACCTTGGTAGACATAACTAAACTGTCTAGTGTCAAGAATCTTAAGTTTTAAATGTTATTCATATAAAATAATTCTTTAATACTTTTAGTCAGAATAAAAAGCTGTATTATTTTCAGCCAATCACTTCAAAAAAACCTGTTATGACTGGTATAAAAGAATTTCTCTTGCATTTTGACCAAAATTATCTAATAAAGCTTATTTGCACTCAGAGAAGATATATACAAGCAACTTGGGTAGCATTAAGCTTTATCTTAAGGAAAACTTGGAACTGACTCTTCTCTGTTTCAGGTAGACATAGTAGAGAGGCATTTCTAGCAATGATAACTCCACTGATTTTGTGGATGCACTGCCTTTGCACAAGTGAATTTACATGGAGAAAAATTACCCCATTTATAAATCAGGCTGCAAGATGCAACTTGGTTAAGGAATACCTCTCTCATGCACACCTGTACAAAGCCAACAAAACTGAGAAAGCTGTCTATAGGGAATGAGTCTCTCCCGGGCTGAAGGAGAAAAGCTTCTGATAATTTTGACATTGCTTTCAGTTTAAATTACATTCTAACTATTAAAGAGTAGACATAGGTGCAAGTGATATTATTTCATGTATCTGTTCTTAACTGACATTGACAAGCTCTTCAGTTGAAATAAAATTCTCCTTTCAGGTACAACAGCAGATTGCAGTTCCAATATCTTGCTTCCCCAGCACCGGCATGCACAGAATTGATCTCAGCATCTGACAGAAGCAACAAGAATGATCTCTGAAGGAACTACAAAGCAGAAGCTGTGAAGTAAATGTAAATGAACCACAGATCATAAGTAATGTTGTGCCAAATGAAAGAAGTATCTCCAAAAACTTCCAAGGACATAACATATCTGCTTCACAGATGAGGCCAATGTTTTGCACTACACTAAGACACAAAGTTCACATGCATTCATGTTCTATATAAAATTTATGTGTTATGTGTCTGTTTTAAGTATAATTAATCTTGTGCTCTCAAAACTAACTGCTCTATCTTATTCTACTTCTATAGACATTGTTAAAAGTCTTAGTGAGGCTGCAGATTCAGCAGAAAAGGAGAGGACCTAAACCTTGTAATGCACTTTGAGATTTACCATAAGGAGAGATGGTAAATATGTTTCTATCACTTATACAGATACAAAGAAAAAAATACACATTTGTGTGTGCACACAAGCACACACATATAGAAAAAATTCACAAATGGCTAGCCCCTGTCCTTAGGTGACCATGTGGCCAACTGACAGATATACGAAAGTTAGGAAAAGAATATAAATATTTTTTTGCATAGTTTGTCAGAGAGAAATATTCTCACATATTTGAAATATTTTCTATAAAGTTGATTATTTAATATTAGTCAAAAAATCATAGGTTGATCCTCATGCTTTCACTGCCAGGAACACTTAAAGGAAGCTTTGAGGGCAGTTCAGAGTCTAGGAAGTGAAAAATTCTGCTGCCCAAAAGAAGCATAAAAATGCCAGTTTCACAAAATAAGCTCTGCTAAAGTGATCAGACTGCAGACTGAAAAATTTAATTTAGAAGTCAAAAATGTAATACCAAACCAGGCAGTACAGACTAGATAGAACATTTTCAGCACCAGACAAAGAGGACAAATTGGCTCAGCAACTGTCTTGAAGGAAATACTTTACTGGTCTGTAGTATCTCTGAGCTAAAGGACAAATGTTGGAAATTGACAGAAGCTTCAGCTGCCTTCCAAAAGGTGTGCTCAGAAGGCCCTATGTCCCACAAAATCCACAAACTGGATTGTGGATCTGGGGTGCTGCCAGAGCTATATTTAGTTTTGCCTTCTTTTGGGTCTTTCCATTTTAGAGGTTCAAATCTCTTTGATTTTGTTTCTTCCAAACAATGGTTAAGTTCTCTTCCAGTCCAGGATATTCTTAAAGTCTCTTTTTTAAAGGATTATATTTTTTAAATGTCAATATTTAAGAAATATAACAAAATTATACGTTTCCTGTAATTTCTTTAAGAATAAACATAATTTCTTACATATTTCTTTCAAAACATTCTTTGCCAAGACAGTGACGTTGAGGATATGAGTCTCATCTATTCATGGAAATGTTTTCAGCTGAAAACAAGGGTTATGTGGTTTCATCTTGTATTGCAACCTTCCAGCCGAAGACCATCTAAGTTAAAACAAAAGGAAGCCTCATTTATCTAAGGCAGCAACTTCTTACAGGTGAAAACTGGAGGTGATATCTTCACTCCATTACAATGGCATGGCTTGTTAAAAGCTTGGCAGAGCAAAATACAAACAAATAAATGCACAATTACTTTTGTTTGTGGAGAAAAGCAAAAACTATGAAAAATGTAGCATACTCAGCTGGCATTACTTGTAGACTGGCTGGCAGCCTCTGCAGAGAGAACAAGGAATACGAAAATACATTCAAAGGTGCTATTTCCAGGGCACTTTACAGATGTGCTAGCCAGGCAATGTGGGAAATGGGCCTTCCATATGTCTGTGACACCCCTACCAAATTTAGAAGGTAAAGTAAAGGGACTAGTTGAGTTTCAGCTGAAGTGCTTATTGTTGTAGACGTATTGGCACAATTTTTCCTTGAAACTCAAAATATATGGACTCATTCCCAAAGCTCAAAAAATGAAGACTTGCACCATTTTGGATTGTCCTGAAGTTCTAAGCCACATGTTTCTGCTCTGTTGGGCAAGGCTAAAAGCAGAAAATAAATAGACAGCATCCTCTGCAGGAGTTAAAGGAAAAGCTATGCAGCTAAAGCACATTACCTTGTTTAATTCTATACCACAATTTCAATTTTCTGCCATTGTTAGTCACAGTAGAACTGGGCTGTAGACATCAAAGGGTCTGAATTTTGTCTGCTTGAGGTATCGTAAAAGCTACATTCTTGCAATTCATCTTTAATGAGTTGTTTACATGGAAATCAAGCAGCCATGGAATTTCTTGAAAATAGCCGAGGATCATTCCTATCATGTGTCCAGCACTCTGTCTCTTAAAAACAACTTCTGTGGCCATACATCAACTATCATTGAGTGAGATTCATAGCTGTAATAAAGCTGTTTACTGTTTCATTCTGAACAGTTTTCTTATTTATGTGCCCCAGCCCATAACTTCTAAAATATATACTATCTCTTATTGCTGTGACCTGGAATTTACTAAAAGTATCACTAATAAATCACAAGACACTACTCTTACTCTTTTATTCCTCTCTTAAGAATAGGCTGGGAGCCTTTACACACAGCTGTCTGAACTTGGATCATTTTCAGATAAAAGTATTATTTATGCCTTAAAGTGTCCCAGGAGCCTCCTAGACAGAACTGTACACAGTTAGGATCTGCCTATTTTCACATGTGGGGAAACCAGGCAAGATTCATAATGGAAAATTTCATTCCAGATCTGAATTTAGGTGACCATGCATATGCACAGACTAGGTTCATTCTAGCTACTTGAGAGGTCATTGGACCTTCAGTACAATCCCTTCAGGAAAATGCTGATATTTGCATTGGTTTTGCTAAATTTGTTTATTCCTATATTACAGTTTGTTCCTTTTTCACACATCCCTTCTTGCTCTCACTATCTTTTTTCCCTAAATTATACATTGTTGCTTTGCATTTTAGACACAAAGAGTTTTAGCTCAGTTATAAGATATACTGTTCCATAGAAGCGCACTTTGACACTGGATACAATCCAGCATGAAATCTATAAAACCTGGGCTGTCACATCAAAGCATACTCAGTAAATTTAGTCCTTTAACCTTATGACTTTCAGCATTTTTAATTATAATTCATGACTTAGGATCTTTGTGCATTCAGTTTGTAAAGGGATGCTCTATTTGGTGCAAGAGTTAATCCTTCTATTTTAACTGTACTCACACTCTGCTATCAAAGCTCTCAATAGTAGCTGCTAAATTCAAGAGCTTGTTCTGTGTATTAATCCAGTTTTTTTAAGTTCTCTGGGATGAAAGACACTGCAGAAATGCAAACTCCTACCTACTTATGTAATAACAAGCAAGAAAGACCAGCAGGACTTGTATGAGATTTAAATCTGACAATAATATCATTTTGTCCCTCTTTGTTTTAAACTAACATGTGACTTAAAAATAATTTTTAACTTGCCTATCTATGTGTAAAAATATCCAAATATGTTAAATAAAAATTTATTTTTCTCTAGCTCTTCAAAACAGAGAAATACCAGAAAACCTAACATATACATTTAGACTTTTTCTATGCTCAAAAGAGCAAGTAGAGAGAGGTAACTAGAACAGGGTCTAATGTTGTTAAATTACAGTCATACTATGCATTAATATAGTTATAATTATCTAAAAATGGCTTATCGGACAAAAGTACATGTTCAGTGTTTTTAACTGAAAGTTAATTTAGAATACCTATGGGCTTATTATGAAGGTGAATAAACCTGAAGCCTGTACACTCAACAGATTGGCATTTTACTGGGATTTAAGTGCAAGGCTTCTATGACAATAAAAAGGGGGTAATTTTTACATGCAACTTGCAGGCAGCTGGGTAACAGCAGGAGAGTCATATACTGGATAGGTGGGCTCTTTGCTAGGGCAGAAAGGCAGCTCTTGGAGGTGGGCTTCACATGTGTGCAAGTGTGGTCTTGTCCCATATTCCTGTTATGGGCTTTTTTATGGCTCATTTGCAAAAACTAAAGCTTTAGAGAGATATCACAAAGTGATACAGACTGTTGGTTCACCAGCAAAACACAACTCTCATACAGGAAAACAGGCTGTTCAATATCCAGGGGGAGAAGTGATTTTAAAGAAAGGAAATAGGGAAGGTGACCTTTTTAGATACAGAGCTCCTTAATTAAAAGGAAAGATTTTCTAGGATAATGGGCAGATGCATGTCAAGTAGGCACTGCACCCTGGAAAATAATTGACCTAGTATTTGCCAAGCAAGCAGACACATTTGATTTGAAATGTGGTATAGCTAAATGAAGTTATTTCACTCTGACAGATAAAGAATGCAGAGAATAAAAAGGCAGAAGCTAGACAGACCTTCTTTCCTAGTAAACTAACAAAAGACAAGAAAGCTTTTCTGAGTTACTCTGTTTACTTTTAGCAGTAGGAACTGACAGAACTCACAGCTACAAAGCAAAAAAGGATGGATCTGTTTCATGAACTAGAATCTACCTATGAAATACTTTCTACTTTTCTAAAGAAAAGGTTGCCAAAACATGTTTTTAATTACTTTCAGAGATACTTTTGTTTCCCTTGTCTACAGCTGTCCCTTATTGAATTACTTAAAAAATCAACTGAACTGTCCTAAAAATTATTCTGCTCAGTAGAAGTTTTTGTATATCACATTTTCACCATTCCTTGACAGTTTCATTCCTTTGAATATTGAAATGAAAATAACTGCTTCATAACAGAGGTTTTTGGTTTTGCTACTTATTTTCTTGTTTGTACAATAAATCCTTGGATTTAGAAATATGGTTAGACTTAAGATATCTCTAAAATTATTTAATAAGGCAATAACATGATAAAAATATAAACCACAGTAAATTGTAATTGTTCCATTCCCCAAAACAGGCATGGGATAGACTGAACTAGAGGAAGTGTTGTGTCCTTCTTTTTGTGTGTATAAATGTAGCAAAATAACATGTTGTTATGTAAGACAGAATATAGAAATTTGGATTTTCCAACAGCCTCCAACAGGAGGCTGAAGAATCCAACAGGAGATTGAAGAATCAGTATCAAGAAAGGGATTCAGGATAAATTTTTTGCACAGTATTTTGTAGCATCCTTCAAGAATCATGACCAAGGACATACAGGCTCAACATAGTTAAAAGCATTCCTGAAGTCAAGCTGCTCTAAGACTTGTAGCAGAGCCATCTGTATTTCAACATAAATGCAGAGCCATTGGCTCTTCAAAGCATGTAACAGGAACTGAAGTATTAATATTTGCACCATCTTGGTTGGAGACTTTAGCTGAAGCACTTCCTGCTCTAAGTAAAAAATGAGTATGAGGAGTATATATTTATAGTATTAGCACTTCTACTTCTAAATATTTGCTTACAGAAGAGCTAGGAGAGTGGAAAAGGGAAAGGATATGTAGTTTTCAAAGACTACCTACAAAACCCTCAGCTTCTATTATTCACATTAACAGAATCAAGTGCAACCTCCACATGAATCAAGCCCACTCTCTATGCAAGTTCTTGAAAAATGAATATACACATACACAATAACAGATTACTCCTTGAAAAAGGATATAACAAAGAATTTGGTGGAGTTTAGCAGGTATCACAGTACAATCATATAGTTGTATGGACTATCCACGCTCACAGTTTTCCACAGTGATCACTGGAGATTTCAATTCCTTAACTGGGCCTTAAAAGGTATATAAATACCTGGTTCACAGAGGCAAATATGGCATTCCATGACAAACGTCTTTCTTCATTTCCACAGACACAACAACAGCCAACAGTTCTCTGTATCTCTAGTCATATCACCAGCTTTTAGACATAGTCTTGTGCAGTCATTAAATGGGACCAGGATTGTATGGATAATGCACAGAGCCTTTGTTTGTTCTCTTCGGTGCATAGACCAGCAGAGTTATGCCAGAAACCATAGTCTGCAAGAGATAGGGCTATTATAGTTCTGAGGGAAGCCAAAAGAAAAGTCTTGGTCCTGTTGCTGGTTGGTCCCAAAGAAAAACTGCTGTTTGACCAGTTGAAAGTAATTTAGTAATAGCTTTATCTTCCTACATCAAAATTATAATGCATTAGTTACCTATTTTAAAATTCATATTATTTATTTATATAGCATTTCTAACTTCTGGGGTAGGTATACTAGAGATACAGTTGCAAATTAATTTGTGTCGGTCTCTTACACTTCTTTAGAAACTGTCTTGTAAAAGTATGAAAAATTTGGTAATTATTTCACACAGAATTTTAGTAAAAAAAGAATATTGTGTCCACCCACCAAAAATCTTGTTTTCTGTGCAAGAAAACAGCCCAAAAGGCTGCTCGTTGATCTGTAAACTGTCAGACCTATTATTCTGCAGACTGGCATAAATATGAGTTTTTAATCTATTTTTCTTAATAGATGGAGACAACAACAGCATTTAGAAGACAGACATTATTTCTGTCACGACCTTATACTATCAGTTGTATGTGAAATTCAACTATGGAACCTTGGTCCACCTTCAGCAGCGGCCATATTTCTCCTTGGAGAATATTTAGAGTCACAGGGATGGATTACTGAGAAAAAAAAAAATGTTTGCCACTGTAATGGGAGATCAGTAACACAAATGAACTAGAACACTGCACATAAGTTTGTAATTAGGGGCCTGATTCTGCAATAGTCTGAGTATTTCCTGAATGGTTTGGTGCTGAGTACCTTTAACTCATCAAGTGATGTCATTGGTTTAGTTTGTTCAATAACCAAGCACTGTGGTGAGAGGAATGTACAGAAGGTCATTTAATAGGAGATATGTTTCAACTGCTATTCAAAGGCAAAAAATCATGTGTCAGACAACTGGAACTTTTTGGTTGCAACTGCACATATCCTGTGCCAACCCAGTCATTAGAGGACCTCACCTGAAGTAGAGAGAAGGCCACTTCATGAATTAAATGCCTGGACACATGCCCAACTAAGCATATAGACTCGCTTTCAAATTCAAAGCACCCTCACAGCATTAAAATCTGATGTTGCTCAAGACACAGAGCCACTTTTCTTGGTACTGATTACAGGGATAATGTGCAGTTGTGTTGGTTGGGCTTGAGAATTGTTCAGATTGGCCCTGAGTTTGTTTTGCTTCAACTGTCTTATGTGAAAAAGAAATTTCCCTCATAAATCCATATCTGCAAGCATGCTTCCTTATCAACCATTACATGTTTCCCGTGAGGAAGAATAACGCTGTTCTATTTCCTAGAAAGTCCGTATCAACAAGTTCATATAAACATTGGAACAAGTTGGTATGAACATCTCATTGTACATGAAGAAAGGAAAAAACAATGAAATCGTAGTGAATTAATTATATCTGATGAGGTATTAGTTCATCTGCCCAGGAGTTAAACTTTTTTCCTCATTGATTTAAATAGAACTAGTAGGAAAAAGATATTTTACACTTTTAAACTAAGTCTGTGAATTCTATTAAGGAATTTCCAAACTTTCACACCATCCCCTTCTGTCAGAAAAGGATTTTTTGATTCAGTGCATCATTGCTAAAAAGGACTGAAATAGATATTAGCAAGTGCTGCTTTGTTTGGGAAAGGACCATTTAGAGTTTTAAAAACAAAAAAGGACACTATTTAGTTTTGAAGTCTAACAGTACTGGAATATCAGGCTTATTTTACAGCATTTACTTATTACAGGAAATAAAATCACAGTGTAAGAATCATATTCCCACAATGACAAATATAGAGTAGTAAAATGTTTTTTCTAATCCTCAATCTTCTAGTCAGTTTGCAACCTGAAAATCGAGAAACTTGGATTGTGAGCTTGCAACTCTAATACTTCAAAGAGTGCTTTATCATCACTATTGCATAAAGCATCAACTTAACCTAATTTTTCACTTTACTTTGCTGAAGTGGAAAGGCCAGCAATGGCATACACCTAGGTCTTTTGAGCCCAGGTGAACCTCAAAAGTATACAGAATTTGTGAAATGATTACTTAATAACAATTTCCATCTATAAAAAGCAATTTTGGGACATGCAGCTGAGTTCACATTCAAAAATAGTGTCAAATCTTCAAAAGGATCTCAAATTTTTATGCCTACTCAGAGTGAACAAGACTTACTGGCTTTTTCCTCAAAAATCTTTTTCTATTTCTTCTTCTTTTAACTGAGCGAAAGATGTGAAAATCTACTACATATACACATTTTGTTAGTTTCAGTCCTCTTGCTGGGTTTAATTTCAAAATTGATATCAATTCAGTTTCTTATGGAATAAGACCCAGATCAGATGGGATCAAAAGACTTCTTCTTTTTTTTTTTTTCTTCAATTAAACCAGACCCTTGATTCTGTGGCTATCTAGGTAAGTTAGAATTAAAAAAATTTATCAATTCCTTTTGCTGAAGTGTAAATTGCCATTAGACTGTTTCATATTATCTATGAAGGCTTTCATAGCCATACAAACTGAATAAAGAAAACAATTTTCTTGTCAACACTTCACCCAAAAATGATGTTTTGTACTTTAATATTGCTCCATGTGAAGAACATCTGTAGAAAACCATAGAATCACAGAATAGTTTGGACTGGAAGGGACATTTAAAGGCCATCTAGTCTAACCCTCTTGGAGTGAACAAGGATATCTCAAGCTACACCAGGTTGCTCAAGTTCCTACATGAACTGTTTCCCCTCACATTAGTGAAGGCAAAGAGTTATTGAAAATTTCCTTATGCAGGCATATATGGATCTTCTTTCAGGCACATGGGAATAACTTTGCAGATGACAAACACGAAATTTATAGCTTTTTTTCAGTCACAGATGCTACATTCCAAGACAGAAACAAAAGTTGGTGAAGGTGTTCATAACCAAATTTTTAAATAAATTTCAGTTAAATTGTTGTAACGGAAAACTCTTTCCGTGAATTGCTAGAGTAATATACAGAGTAAAATATGTTATTCTTAGTGCATCCAAACTGATTCTTACTTCAATATTCCTGACATTTTCCACTGTCTGAGATTTGTACATGGAAAAGGGTAAAAAGTTTTCGTAAGAATAGCTATCATCAGGAGGGTCAGAATTTGGCAAGTACTACAGTGGGAAGAAAACACAACAGTAAGACAGCTCACATACCTTTCTTTTGAACCCAAGTCCTTACCCTCGATAAATAACATATAAGTTACCAGATATCCAGGAACACTAGCTGTGGTACTGACCAGGATACCTCAGTGAAAGACCGTCTGACAAAGTAAGAATAATATAGACAAGAGTCCAAGCTAGAATGCACTTTCTTGGGCTGTGATCAATAAGATAATTTATGATGTTCTAATGGGTATGTTCCTTTCAGCAAAGCAGCAAAAACCCAAGGCACGATCAGCAGAAAATATTGCAGGAGTTGAAGTGTTAAAAGTGATGACTTTGTTACAAGCTTTCTGAAAAAAACCCCAGGACTTGTGTAAATAATTCACCAGAGTGCACAGAAGAGATGTGGGGAGAAGTCTATGTTCTTATGGTCTCAGCATTCATTGACTGTTTCTGGAGAGAGACTTTAATGCTTACTGCTTTTATGCAAGGTATAATGTCCTCTCCTACCTGCCCTAACTGGACAGAGTAAATGGTTTGTGACTGATTTTCAAAGTGATAAAACAAGTGACATCTGGCATTAGTTTCTTTCTAGTTCTGCAAATCAGTTCAATATATGCAGTCCATAGTTGGCCGAAATGCAATACAAGTGATTTACCAACTGCTAATTTGTCTAAAAGTGCCACATAGCATGTTGGACACTGCTCTAGAAATGAAACTCAGGTGTCTGGTATTTAAAGGATAAAAATCACTAGCTTGAATTCCTACATTAACTGTTTCCCCTCACAATAATGAAGGTAAATAGTTATTGAAAATTTCATTATCCTGGCATATATGGACCTTATTTCAGGAAAAGCCAAGTTTTCAATGTGATTAGTTTGACACCACCACCCCCTTCCTCCTCACACACAAATCTAAAGGCAAACACAGCCTATTCAGAGACTGAACTTTTGCTGACTCCTTTTTTTTTTTTTTGTTTTCCAGTCATCATTCTCCAACCTCTTTGATGTTACAAGAGATTACATTGAGGTATGATTAGAAGGGATGATGGAATTATGCCCACCTCTCCTCCCAGGATTTTTAAGAGAGATGTGAGTAGAACTTTCAGACTTTGGCTAAAGATGAAAGACTCTAAAAATATGAAGTGTGGAAACATGAAGAACTCACCACGCTCTCTGTAATCAAGTAGAGCCCTCACAATTTTCTTCAGTGCAATACCTCACATGAGAACCTCCTCAAAGGAAATAGAATAGTTAATAAAAAAAATTTAGTATCAGATGTCTAGATCTATTTTGCAAATAATCCAGATAGTGAATGTTTCTGTTCAGTTCTTCAACTGAGTTTAAAATTTTTAAAAAATTAAAAATACATGTATATTCACAAAAATAGGGTTTGTACATTAGAATCTTAGCTTTGTTTTTGCTTCCAAGTATCTTCTCATAAAGTAGCCCCTCTCACCAGTCAATAAGGACAGCACTTGAAATATAGTACCCTGCAGTGTGATGGTAGGCATTATTCCTGAGGAGTAAATTACTCACACTCTTCCAGTACCATCCAGGAGCTGGAACAGAACCATGTAAGCTGCAGGTCCCACAACCCCGTCAAAAGTCTTTGCAGAAAGCAGCTGCTCTCTTAATCTTAACCCACACCTCATCTCTCACATTTTGTAAAGTCAGTAGAAAGAAAAACCTTCTGAATGTCTTCACATTTGGAGATGTTTTTTGACTAAATATTGCAAACAGCAATAGAATTGCTTAACATACTAGTAACTAGCAAATGATTAAGTGCTGCATTTAGGAAATTATTTTTTATATATATAATAAAATGCTAAAATTAAACTTTCCTTAGTCTATCAGAATATTATGTTTTATCCAATTATTACATGATAAAACTAATTCTCACTAAGACCTGTTGAGCAAGCAGCATTAATCCTGCATTTTGACCATCAGCCAATGTAAAACTTTGCTCAGATTAACATTATTAATACTGTGAGGCCTGTGTTGGGAACAAAATCAACAAGAAGTATCTAAATGTGATAATCTATTTTTATTTTGACATAATTTTTTCCAGATCACCAACAATGGTAGGATGTCAGTGGAATAGATCTCTTCTTCAGGTTCTATGAACAGTTCTATGAACAGTTCAGCTCAGTACAGAGCTGAACACATTGCTGCATATGGTGCAGAGCTTTCATGCAGTTTTTTCCATGACAGGCAGAAGGTTTCCTGTTTGATGCCTCAGCACAAATCTCAGACAAAATTTCATAAGGATTTTTTCAAATAATTTCAAAGCAGTCCAGAGAGAATAGGCTTTGAACTATTGAGAGTCAGCTTTCTGAATTTGATGTGCAGCTCAACCATTTATTTGCTGCGTGATTTTGGTCAAGATCACAGGTATGCATCAGGTTACTCAGCAGAGTTTCAAAGAACCATGCAAAGTAGGGAAGCAACGACTAATTAAAGAACAAATGTGCTGCTCTTATTACCAAACCAGTGATGTCTTAACTGTAGGTCACCAGAATACCCAGCATTTCTCATGCCACAAGCAGTATGAGAGGTTTTGAACAGGAGATTGGACAAGATGGCCTCTTGAAATCTTTTCCAACTCACCTGATACCATAAAGAGAGTCACATTCCAAATGTCATGTCATTTAGTAGGGCTGGTTATAGACCAGAAGTAATAAAAACAGTAATTAAAAAAAGTAAAATGCGACTACTGAGACTTTCACATTTAGTAAAATTTGGCTTATTAGTAGTTTTCTTCTGTATTCAGGTAAGCAATGTTTTCTAAATTTATGACTATTCCAATAGGTGATATTTAGTCTATATTCCTTGACGAAAAAAAACCCAACCTATCAAATAACTAATATATTAGTGGTGTTTATCAAACTCAAAATGTGCTCTCTGAGTAGTACACAACTCAGCAAAATACTTCTAAGTTTGTGCATTTCATTATCACAGTGAGAAATGCCAAAAACCAGCATTTTGAAGAACTAAAACAGCTTCCTCACACTGACTGACAGGGTCATGTAAATATAAATTTGTGTGCTTTCATCTGTAAATTAAATAATCTAAGACTTGTTCCAGAAGCAAATTGGAAGCTATGAAAAATAAGGCAGTTACATAAACTGTCCTTTGTTCTTAAATGAACGAGAAGGACACAAATATGCCAAGATTAAGAAAACGTAATGAAAAAAAGTGTTCTGAAAAAACAGCTGCTCCTGAAAAAACTGATCACTTGTCTGAACTTTTGGGTGGGCAGATACTGCAGTGCATGTTAGTGTGATTGGCCCTGACTAAATCAGCTGCAGTGAAAACCAGGCTTGCAGTAAGAAAGACTTACATTAAATTATTTAGTATTTGCTACCCACTATCCTCAGCTCCTTACATATTATGCTAGAATTCCTGGAGCCAACTGTTACTTCCCCAAAGGCTTGACTCTTCATATATGTATGAAGGCAATGGGTATCCTGCTCTTGACTTCAAGTGGAGGATGACTAAGTTCTGAAATTGATTTACCTAAAGTATGAAAAAACCCTCAGTTGTTTATCACAAACTGAAGTCTTGGCTAACACTCTATTGTTATTCTCACTAAAACCCTTGACCTTACTCACCAAGTAACTATAGCTACAGTCAAAAGCTCAAAATTTGTTTTTAATAATAGCAGCGAAAATCCAGCCTTCCCTGAAGCCAGGAAAGAGGCATGGATCCTCACCTATGAAATTTCCCAGAGGAGGCTTTAGCAATAAACATCCATAGATCATCCAAAGGAGACTGTCCCCTCCATTACTCTGCCTCTGAGCAGAGACTGAATGATCTCAATAGCTGTGGTTCCTGCAGCAAGTGCTGACTGCTCTTCAAGACTTTTTCTTGGACAATTCATCTCCAGTAATTCTCAGAATGAAGTGTTCTGACAAAGTCAACTGGAATCATGATATATTTTTGGAAGATTTTTTAGAGAAGAAAAAAAAATATTCCTTCACACTTAATATTCATTTGGCTTATCATGATTCTGCCTCTTCTGTCAGAATGGTATCTGTATCACAGAAAATCTTAAACCACCAGTCAAGTGTAAGCAAAGATTGGTTTTGCACTAAATTACTGCAGGAACTCTGCCTCATCATTTTATTCTGAATTTTCATAGAAAAAGAAACTGGTGATATTTGTTTTCCTTCTAAGTGTTTTGTGACCAGTGCTGGGCATCCAGACAGGAGTAAATTGTAATAAATGCATTTGTGATAATCTCAGCCTTGTCTGCTTCTCTGTTCTCTTTTAAGCTATGAGTGAAAGCATGCTTTGAATCAGGAATTCAGTGAACACCCAGCTTGAAGTTAGGTGGCCCTGACCAACCTCTCACAACTTTCTGCACAGATTCTTCAGGGATGGTAGCAAGTCTCCAGGCAGAAATCTCTCACATACTGATCAGGAAATCCTGCTGGATGTCGGTGTGAGTACCTTCAAGAACAGCTGAGAATTAAATTCAGAATATGCGTCAGCTACCACTCTCTATTCACAGAAGAAACAACAAGCCCAACTTGTATTTTAAGGAAAAATGATATGAGCAACTAACTCCAGGAGGGACTTTAGTGCTGCAGATCCTGTGTAAGAGGATGTATCTCTGTAGACTGGAGGAAGTAGTCTGAGGAACGGGATTTGAGATTTCCCCTCACCTCAGACTAGATATTGGCAGAGATTCCTTCTTAGCAATAGAGCTTTATAAATCTTTCACTTCAAACCCAGTGTTGAAGTAGTGTAGCAATTAAAACTGGGTTTGGTAGTGTAATCCAGGGGGAGAGTTCTTAAAAACCTAAATTTTATGTTGCCAAACTTAATTGAATATAGCCTCTAATTTATTTTCCATTTTATTACCAAATAAAAACAACAAACACAAAATATCAAGATATTTCCAGCATAGAAATAAAGCTGCATTTATTATTACTTAGATCATCCAGAGCAGACTAAGACATACTTCTCTTTCTAAGGTCAGTTTTGATTTATTCGAATAAAAGGAAGACACAAGATGAGCAAAATATTTGCAACAACAACAAAAAAAAAGTAGGTAACACTTCTGTACAAGTCATTTAATCTCACAGGTGTACATTTTTTACTAAAAACCTGTAAAAAAAGATAGAAGTCCAGCAACTGAAAAGATGTGACAATTGAAAATTCTGTGGCTGCTCCACCCTGTCCTAAATGTTAAAATGAACAGTAGCAGGAAGGCATGTGTGCTCCTAGAACAATTTCTTCTTGTTTACAATTGCAGTAGGCTAAAATGAGTCATTGTTCTGTACAAAAAGAGAACTCTGTGCTTACAAAAAATCTTTTGGTACTATCTGAAAAGTTTCAGTAAATCACAATGTCAGAATGATATATGCAATTTCTTTGAATATAAATCTGTAATGGTGCCAACAAGAATGAAAAGACATACAGTTTCTTGGAATTCTGTTTCATGCTGATAATCTAGAGGATAATATTGATTTTTATTTGCAACTGCTCAAAGGGCAGGTGCTATAAAACTAAACAAAGATCATTGCAATATTTGTCCCTCAGGAATTTCTGAAATAGAACATTTTCTAGGGTTATAAAAATTATATGTAGCATTTTTGAAAACAATAAAAATTCTTTTCATCATTAATTTCTCCTTATACACATAATGAAAGCCTCCTGTATTAAAACATAAGCTGTAAAGATATAATTTTTTTAAGTTCCCTGTACTAACCATGACTGTGACAGTTTTAGTGATAATTCAAAGGCAGTAGAATAAGACAAGCACTTAGTGCTTGAAAATAACTCAGAAATTAATTGTTAAGTGTAATTCTGCTCAAGTTACATTTTGGCAGATATTATAATGTCTACATAAAGACTACATCTTTTCTCAGTTTAATAAAAAAAATTTGCTTTTCTCTGCCTTTTAGAAACTACCATATATTTCAGTAAGTTACCAAATCACTTGGAGAAAAATGCATACAACACATAAACACAAACTTCAATATATATTACAAAATATCTATGAAGGATTTAATATATTCTTCAACTTCAGTGTTGAAACATAAGCTGACTTCAGTTGAAAAAAATGAGGTCAGGGGGTTTTAGACAAAGAACGAACCATGCTACTTGTCTGAAAATTCGGTGAAGTAGATAAAGAGGCTAAAATCTTTGCTTCAGGAATGGAAAATCAAACAGAAAGAAGACAAGTTCCTTCCTGTAAGTATTCTCCATGAAACAAGCTACTAGAAAGGTAAATCCAGTGCACTTTAGCAAATATTCCAGGAAAAAGTATTTGTGTTTTGTGGTAGAGGAAAGCACAAGCATAGAAGAGGGTTTCTGACTTTATTTGAAGGTCACAAAAGGGGCAGAGCAACAAGGACTTTTAAAGAACAATATTCTGTCACATCAAAATCAAATATTAAAACTCACTAGAGAGTACAGAGACAAAAGCATTCACAGCAAGTTTGCCAGTGGTTTCTCTATTGAACCAAAAATTTCCACATAAATTAAAAATTACCTAAACAACCATATTAGGCCTATCATGAAAACCATTTGTTATGAATGAAAATACTAACACAGATCTGTGTGTAACCCCTCTGATGATGCTAAAGATGCTCTTGTTTTGCTGTGTTTTACATAATAAGAAAATACACAAAGAAGGAAAATAGTCCCTATCTCTGTGAAAATCAAAATCCAATGTACCCAGGAGCTGTAAAATTGCACCTTTATTTCTCACTGTATGTGGACCTATATACAGGTGCAAATTAGGGAAATAAAAATTTATTCATTCAACTGTGGAATGGACAGTTATCAGAGCCTCTTATTTTCACTAAGATTTATTTAATGAGTAGAAATACTAATATTCCTATTAAACTTGTGTAGAATATCAACTTTAAGAAATTGAATGGGGTCAGAAGTGCTGGCTCTTTCCCTCTGTTTGCTGTCTTTTCTCCAGGGATTTGGCAGTGAAGTTCATTAAGTTCTCAATAGAAATTTCTGCTACTTCACAATACATCTCATTATGAAAGGGATTTATAAAACACATGCTGATTGTAGCAATGGGGGCTGTCTTACGGAAAAAAACAGAAGCTGGACAGGTAAGATTCCTAGAATTTCAGGCAGACTGTAAATGAGACCAGAATGGGAAAAGACTCGTTAACTTCTCCATAGAAATTCCCCTTTTAGTCACTTTGACCTGTCACTGCTTGAAAAATCACATCAAAGATTATTTCAGAGGGTTTTCTACAGTTTTAGCCTTAAAAGAGGTGTTCAGACTTTCTGAGGCAAGTCACCAGAGTTTATTTCAACTACAAAACATCAATGAAAGCTGCTTGTTTAAGAAAACAACTTCCATTGCTATTAAAACACATCTGTTTTGGCTACATGTAATCCAAATGAAATCCCATGTGAATTAATGTGTAAAACCAGCCAAGTTTAACAAGTGTTTATGACTTCATTTCCAAAGTAAATGTCATAAAAAAGACTTTATCATTGCTTTGATTTCAGTTCCACACAGAAAAATTCCTTAGGATTTTACAGATTAAATATGAGGAAAGATACAGAATTTAAAACAAAAAATTTAAATGTGGTGTGCACTTCATTGTATCATAGATATGCATTCTACTTTGAAGAAGAATCTTATCAATTTATAAGGGCAAGGGTGTGGATAAAATGCAATTCCTTGGCCAAATATCCCAATAACCCACCTTGAAAGAGCTGCTAATTTCAAAGACGAGTTACAACAAGTCAGCACAAAAGGAACAACAGGGCAGAAAAGGAGACAGAAGAGAGAAAGGGAAGAGCTGGAAATCTTAAATTAAATATTAAATTTTTCTCTCAGAAAGTTGATTATTGATTTTACAACATCAAAAATATAAAAACCTTATGTTAAAAAACTTAATCTCTCTATTCTGCAAACCATACTATTTCTTGAGAACATGTACATGTGTATTGGGCATTGGGGAAGAAAAGGCACAGGCTTAAGCAGGAAGGCTGAATAAATATTACTTCTTTGACCACTATCTGAAAAGCTCCACTCTGATCCTTAAATTTTTGCAGAGGATAAGGGGCTAAGTCTTGTGCAAACAGGTTTGTGTTAAGCTGTATATAAAACTATTTGGAAAAACAGATGCACATTATAATGTGCACTACTTGCACATTATAAATCAATACAATAACTCTTATTTTTTTTAAGTCCCAGTTGACTTCTCACCATGTAGTGTTCCATGGATGTCTACTGTCTTTTAAAGAGATACCTGTTACATAGGTTGGACAGGTAATTTGATAAAACACAACTTATAAGGAAATGTCAAACTGACCACAAGCATTTCAGGAGTCCCAAGAATTTTCCAGCTTATGAATCAAAACAAAAAGGAAAAAAGAAGTAGATTTAAGAAGCTGTAGCCTTGTGGTGTTTTACATCATTTGAACAACTAATACCTCTAATAATTCTTAGGAGTGCTTTTTCCTTCTATCACTCAAAGGAGATGTCTTCTCCAGGATTTTCTGCTTACCTAAAGCTAGCAGAAAGCTGGCTCACAAGGGGCTGCATCAAAAGACACGTGGCCAGCATGACAAGGCAGATCATTCTTTCTGCTCTGCTGCTCTGTGAGACCCCAGCACAGGAAAGATGGGGACCCGCTAGGGCAAGTCCAGAGGAGGGCCACAAAGATGATCAGAGGGCTTTAGCACCTCTCCTGTGAAATCAGACTGAGACAATCAGGGTTGCTCAGCCAGAGAAGGCTCTGGGCAGACCTTATTGCAGCCTTCCAGTATGTAAAGGACATCTATAAGAAAGATGGGGACAGACAATTTATCTGGGCCTGTTGAGATAGGACAAGGGGTAGTGGTTTTGAACTAAGAGAGGGTAGATTTTGACTAGAAATAAGGAAGACATTTTTTAAAAGCAGGTAGTGACACACTGGAACAGATTGCCCAGGGAGGTGGCAGATGCCCCATCCCTGGAACCATTCTAGGTCAGGTTGGATGGGGTTCTGAGCAAGATTACCCATTGAAGATTACCCATTGCAGGAGTGTTGGCCTAGATGGCCTTTAAAGGTCCCTTCCAAACCAAAGTATTCTATGATTCTCTATGTTTCTATTGCTATTGCATATGCCACTGAGCATATGCAATATGCTCATTTATTCATGGGTTTATGCTGGCATTCTAAGAATGTTCTTCACAGACAACCAGATACATGATTATGGAGAAAATATAAATGGCAATATATAATTGTTTTCTTAAATCACAGGGGCAGAAATGCTAGTGTAAGTATAAAAATGGAGAAGACTGAGTTAGTAAAGATAAAGGTGGAATTAATATATACAAGATTTGATCATTAAAGGTACAAATCGGATTAGCAAATGTGATTGCATAGATACAGGAATTGTATAAAATAACAAATCATTATATTCACTCTTTTTTGATTTATTTTTATTATGCTGGCAGGTATACTTCATTCTGATACACATGTATGACACATGGCTAGCCAAAAAATGTCTCTGCTCTACCATATCGCTATGGTAGTACTGCATAGTGGGGTCCTATTTCCCTGTTCTGCTACAAATTTTCACCATATTTGAAAAACATTTGCTATTCTTAAGGCTTCTACACCTATTGGAAACCTTTACACTTATGAATGAGTTTAAATGTTACTTGGAGAAACACAAGAAAAGGGACTTGTGCTTCACTGTGATGCGGACTAGGGAATTTCTGGGGCCTTTGAGCTCTCTTTCCTAAGCTAAGAATTTATCCATAAAAAAAACAGATTAAGAAAAATTATTATTTGTGTGTAGAATCAAGCATTTAACAATTAGGAGCTGCTTGAATTTTCATTGTTTTTGACTGCATTATGATACAGCCTTTAACAACATAACCTTTTTCTTCAAGTTCATTTTTGTCCCATATCACACTTATGAACTCTCATGCAATGCTGACAAATCAGTTAAACTGAGCATTTCACAGATTTCCAGTAGCATATGCTTCTAGATGACAAGTTTATTACCCTATTGGAAGTCATGTCTAAACATATAAAATGCTTAATGACAGGTTCAATGAAGAAATCATACCATGACTCACAGTATTTTATAGAATTCAGTCTTGGCTTCCTTTTGCTGGAAAAACTGGCAGCCTGGGTCTGAAGAGTGATTGAATTACACCTCTAATTGTTATCTTGAATTGAGATCACATGCAGTCCTTTAAATCTGTGTCTCCCCTTTGCTAAACAAGGTAAGAATCACTCCTTTTGCAGAGTTGTGGTGAAAACAAGTAATATCTGTACACTTCTGAGATCTTATTGAAAGAGGGAATGAAAAGGTGGATGAGGGGATTAATCACTTTCTCTGAAAAGCAGAATTTGAATACTTTGAAATATATGTGATGATGAACTGTTTTATTGTCAATGAATGAGAATTATTGTGGTTTTTTATCAAGGCATTTAACAAAATGGGCACTGTTTTAAACTATGCTTCACAAGAAGTTTTATGTAAAAATTCTTAAAAACCAACTTTGCAATTTACTAAAATGTAAATTACTATAGTAAATAAACTTTCAGTCATCACTCATTTGCATACTTATTCATTTAACAGAATTTAGGATTCACTTTCTTTCTGATATTGCTAAAGTGAAGCTTTAAACTTTTTTCAGAGGCTGAGGTAATGGAATGGGGGTTCTGTGAGCATCTGAAAACTCAACTTTGACATAATGGCTATGAACCAGTGTCACCTATTAATAGCTCATAACCTTTACACATTACTTCTGTATTACCAAGGTTGACCTGGAAATTCTCAATACAGAAAAAGGAGCCTCAGACCCAAAACTGCCTCAAACCCAAACAATTTAAATCATCTTATAGATCCTCAAGAACTGTACTTAAAGCAATTGGAACAAAGTCTGCTCATATGATAAAAAGTGGTAAGAGAAGAAAAAATTATAAATTAAGATTTTCAAATTGCTTTACATTACAGACAATACATAAATTCATTAAACAAGAGGAATGAGAGGTGTTTGTATATACACTTTTGCACCAGCTGATGACCAGACTTCAAAAACATAATATGAAAGATGCCGAGCATGAAATCCTAACCTCCTCTTGAATAATAACACTGAAAGACTTGTCATTTATTTCACTGTGAACAGTGCTTTGTTCCAGCTCCCAGCAGGACTCTGATGAAAAAAATTACTAATTTGCTCTGAGTTTACCCCACTAGTACCTGGAAAGGAGGATGCATTGGGAAGAATCCTGCAGGACTGTAGGCTTCTTTCCCTAAATAAAGTGGAACATTTTCACTGTAAGCAGCAGCAGATAGTTTTGCATTCCAACAAAGACCTGGAGAGAAAACTTTACCTCTTTAAAAATTGCTGTCTTGCATGTAAGTTAATTTGTGATTTATTACAATGAAACTATTTACAACCTTAATAAGAAGATTTACAAGCTTTGACTGAGAGCTCTGCCTCCTCTGTTAGACACTAATGTGTCCTCCCTTCCTGCTGGAGCTGTGGTGATTCCATGCAGGAAGGAATATAAAACTCACAGGGTGAGAGAGAGCCGAGGCCTGTAACACAGAGTTCTGGATCTGGAACACCAGCGACTGGCTACATAAAAGGCATAGTGACACCTGCTTTTTGAGGCTTCCAAGTCTTTTACTGTCCTTGGCAATCTGCTGTAGTGTCATTTTTTTTAAATATATCCTTTCCCTTTTACTTACAGTTTCATGCTTTATGCTTCATTCTCTGTACTGTCTTCTCTACACCAAAAATGGCAGTGTAGGCATTTCTTTCTATCATCATTAATGATTAGTAATTCAGTGAAACCTGTCATTTACATTTACCTTGACCTTTTAAAATGCTGCATTTATACCCTTATTTTTTGAGGACTTTCAGGCTTTCTTATCCTGGTTTTCTAATTTCAATGTACACCAAGAATTGAATACATTAGCTGTCATGCTTTTAGCCACTTTTAAAAAGTCCGCTTGTGGAATAGCTGACCCAGGTCTCCAGACAGTTCTTATATATGAAAGTAATTTTGTCTTGATAAAGCAAAACCAAAAAAAAAATCTCACTGCATTATAAGCACCAAATATTTGAATTACAAGATTGGGTGGAATAGTCTTCTGCAATTTTCTCTGTAGAAGAGATGGCCCATGCACTCTGACACTCTCCAATAACACTGAGAACAGTGACTACTCTGGCTTTCTGAAGTCTGGGAAGAGTCTTAAAAGCTTCTTTCCATTCTAACACAATCTCAGTAACTAAGACATTCACTGCAACTGATGCTGTCACAAAATGGGAGAAGGAGCATGTGAAAGACTTTGCCTGGGTGGATGACTTCTTATATATCATACTCTTTTTGCATGTCTCCCTTCTTTCGGCATGTCCTTCTGTATGCCTCTGTCTTTCTGTACATTGTATACTGCTACACTTTGGGTCCTCAGCACAACAACTCACTAGCACACTAGAAGTAATATCAGAATTTTCTCCTTAAAGACAGATTATTTCCAACACTGAACTTTAAAAATTAGGTAACAAGAAGAACAATGCAAACAGAATAGTCCAAGTTGAAAGGTGGCTGTTAAGTTGATCTGGTCTAAAATCCTGAAAGGGGGGATCTAGATTAGGTTACCCAGGGCTCTGCCAAGCCCAGTTCTTTGTAATTCCTGTGAGGAACATTCCACCATTTCTCTGAGCAACCTATTCCAGAGTTCTCATGGTGAAGAACATCTTGCCTATGTCCAGATGGATTTTTTTCTAAAGAACTTTTGCCCACTGCCTCTTTTCCTGTCCCTGTGCATGCTTGAGAAGAAAGTGCCTCCCTCTCTACAACGGCTGCACTTTCAAGTACTGGAAGACTGCAACTGAATCATCCCAAGCCTTCTCCTCTCCAGGCTGAACAAACTCCATTCCTCTGACTTTCTTCTCAGGGATTTCTTCATATGTTCCACTATCCCACTGTCTTACTTAGGAGTCTGACCTACAGTAATGTATTGAACAACATTGCTTCTGAATGTGTGTATTAAGAAAATAAAGAAGAATCACTACAAAGCCTTCAAAAACAAAACCATGTTTTTCTAACATACTTAACTCCCTGAAGCAAGTTAAAATTATTCATTTACTAGGTCACCTTCCTTGCAGAAAACAAAAAATCGAGTCTTCAAAGTAAACAGCTTTAAGTCTTGTGAAATCACAAACAAGTCAGACATGAGCTGTGAGTTAATACATGTGCACAGGAGAGATGGGAAGAATGAAAGGCTGGATTCAAAGGAAACTGGCTTCTGAATTATTTTTAAAGATTTACAGTTCATGAAGACACCATGTGGAGTGATGCAGAATAACAGGCTGAGAAGTAAATATAATCAAAACTGGAGTTACAGAGGGTCTTTTTTTGACATGTCTGGGGTCACTTGGACCCAGAAATAAGCTTTCTATACTTTAAGGGAAGTGAGAAACAACCAAACAGTACAGGCACAGGAGAAGAGAGAGTTATGAGATTGTTAGAGTATGGTACTGCAGTTAAAATAACATATCCTTGCTTTGTCCTTTCTTTGCATGCCTGGATACACATTTGTAGCCTAATAGCTGCATGCTATTTTTGCTCACTGTTGGATGTGGACTTTGTCAACCACAGCACTTTAGGTCATATTCCATATTTCAATTCCACTCCAGTTTTAAAACAGCTTATGTAATCTATTTGAATCTGATTTTGAGAATAGCTGTTTTACTTAAGTTGCAAAAAATTGTCTCCTATGAAGTCCAGAGCATAAAGCAGATAAAACTGAAGGGAAACATGCCCCACCTCTTTAACAAAGATTGACAGAAATTATCTGCTTTGAATCTTTATGTTTTTAAATGAACCAGCAAAAACCAGAAATAGTTCTAAAAGTCTCCACAAAACTTTTCTTCAATCAATAGCCACAGCACTATGTTCAAAAGAATGAAACCTTTGCAGAATATTATCACAAATAAGAACTGAGC
Organism: Rhipidura dahli; assembly: GCA_013399225.1. Lineage (NCBI taxonomy): Eukaryota > Metazoa > Chordata > Aves > Passeriformes > Rhipiduridae > Rhipidura > Rhipidura dahli. Next base: position 621,750 of record VXAC01002270.1, read on the forward strand.
TATCATCTGAGATCCCATAATGTGACAATCCAGTAATTCCACTGCCATTAAATACTCTATAAAACACAACACTAAAATGTGAATGAGGAGCATGCAACTCTTTATGTGAAGCACAGAAAGTTGCAAAGAATTTCAGAGCGGTAGACCAAAATAAATGGATGCTCCAAGATGCAGACAATGTCTGGAGGTACACACACAGCCCCTTAGAAGATTAGCAGCTCTCCCACCCCTATTTGCAGGGAGAATCAGGATGACAGATACATAAGATCAGGTACACAATAAAAAATACAAAATAAAATTTAAAAATACAATAAAAGAGACAGGAAGAAGAATAACTTTCTTTACAGATCTTCAAAATCTATATCTCATGGTAGTGAAACATATAAAGAACAGAATATGTAGCCTACAATGTGAGGGTACTAAATCAGATTTCTTAAAAACTGATTTCTCTTACTCAAGAAAAAAGCTCAGCCTACAAGCTATCTATACAATTTTTTTTAACCCAAAATGGAAAACTGTAGCCCTTTCTAAACCCAAAAAGGAAAATATTGCAAAATGCAGCTGCAGAAGAATAAACAGAAAGGATAAAAATGGAGCCAGATTTTAAACTGTAAAAATAGAACCTATTACCTCTTTATCATTTAGTAAATTGGTAAAATGTTCATGTCATAGCCTACACTTGCAGGAAAAAGTAAAGGTTTAAAAACTCATCAAATCCAAACTCCCAGAAGAATTACCTGTTTGGGGTTGTTTTTTTTTCTTGACAGGGGTCAGATAGTAAGAAGATGGTATTTAACCAGCATGAATGAGCTGTGAAGACAGGGTCCTGCAAGATTAAGCTACAGAACAGACACAGAGGATTCTGCATTTTAAGGTACTGTAGCTTATATTCACTGAAAATAGAAAAATATCACAGAACCTGTTGTTTTCTTAAGGAGTTACTCCTGATTAACATTAAGAAGCAGGTCTAAAATGAAGAAATCGGGCTGATGCTTTGTTGCCCTAATAATGGCAGACTGTTGGTGCTCATTGTGCGTAAGGACTATTATAATTACTATTAAAAGGGTGTAGAGATTCAATACTGATTATTGTGAACAAGAATGGCTGGTCCTTAAACTGATTTATTTCACTCATGGGTTTTCTTCACAGCTGTTATAATTTCGTGCAAGCAACAGCAAGCTCAAAGATATTGCAGTCACCATGAATTTTCTTAAATAATAGTCAAGCAATGTAGTGTCCAGGCTATTTTCAGTAAATACACAGTACTTTTATCAGCAGTGGCAAATGCTAAAGAAGAAATTATGGGTCTGGCAGCAGTATTAAGATGGTGTAGTTTTTGTCACATTCTTACCAATTAAAATCTTTTTCCTTAAATTTTAAGTATTTTAATATTTTTACTTTTTCTTTTAAACCTTTAACTGTTCTCTTTTATGTTATATCATATCATATTGTGCTATTTGTCTCAGTAACATCCTGCAGAGGTGAACTCAACTGCACAGTTAATCTGAGCTGATATAGACATTTGCTTGGTTCATATGCACAAAAACTGCATGTCCCAAAACATCCCCATTTTTCCCAGAGTTTTAAATTGGTCAAAAATACGCTATATTATCTCTACCTACACATTTTGACACAGCATCAGCATTTTAAGTGTTGCTTTATAGTGTCTTTAATAATCTAATTGTATTGAAGAATACAAGAAATGTGTGCTAAGTATTGTGTCTTTCTCAATGCTCCTCATTAATTAGTAGGCTTTGGCATGAGACAGCTCTGCTCTCATTGACTCCACTGGGGGGAAATCTGAACTTACACAGCTTCTCCACAAATTGTACCATACAAGTCTCTGCCCAAGAAATAAATTTTGTCCCACATCCCATATCTTATCATGATTGTTCTTCCTTCTTGTACCTACAGTTATGTCCTTCTTGGTGTGGAATGGGAAAGTGAGTTTAGGAGTCTGGTTATTCTAAATTTAAAAAAAAAAAAATGTTTTATGAACCAATTTTATTTTCAATAGCTTAGTCTCGGTTACTCAATCTCAGAAAAAAAGTATTCTCCCAAGAAATCATAGTGACAAAATAGTTCCGGGCATTCTGTTGCTTCCAGCTGAGCTTAGTGTGCCTTATAAGGAGAACTCATATTTTCTTAAGCAGAACCACTTTCAAAGACATGCTGGAAAAGGTGATGCCATGAATCTATGTCAGGCCCAGATGTTCAAGTCTCTGGTGCCTAAAAGTCATCCCAACATATTTTCATAAATCCTTCCATGGTTTGTTTAGGCAGTTTAAAGTAATGTGTGTACATTAGAAAAAAATCACTCAATGTACATCTGGTAAACATGTTATGTCTTAACTGTACATAAAAGGCACAGAGGTGAGGGCCAGAGGCTGTGGCTCAAACATTGGGTTAGAGAATTTAGCTCACAGGTCATGAAAACAGTAACAAGGAGAATCTCCTTCTATTTGAGCTTAGAGGATTCAAGCTATCGATGTACATCCCTGTATAAGCATATGTAGCCTCCACACAGCTTTGGAACAGCTGAACACAGAATAAAGTTGCAGACTTCATGACTTTTCTGTTTATTATTATGTCAAAAGAAATGTATCTTTCTTACTACATAAAACATTCAGAACAGTTTAGAACTTTTCCCTGACACAGGTGTTTAATGTTGAAAACAGGATTGTGGGGTTTTTTTCAGTTAGAATTATGATGTTTAATATTAATCTAAAATACATACAAAATTCACAGACACACATACATAGTTCCTTTATTTCTTCAAGCTAATTTGTTTCTATAACTCACATTCCAGGTATTTGTTTTCCTGCATTTTCACATGCTTAATTTGGTACTCCTCTTCTTGATACCACTCTTGATACTACACTTTTCAGCCTCCTTCTTCCTTTTATAGTCTTTTCTCCACTGCACTTTTGGACCTTATAAAACCTAGTCCTTCATGACATTATCATTTGCTTTCACCATTGTCAACAAGGCATTTTCTTTCAGTACTGCAGGTCATTAAAATTTGCAGGCTTTTCTAATTTTCTTGACATACTTTTATTTCCTTTTTCCATTAATAATATTACATAAAATTGTTCTTATTATCTTTTTACATATCAGTTCTGTTAACAAAATCACTTGTTAATTTTAGTCAGAGCCTGGTCCAGTCATCCCTATTTCAAAAATTAAAATAAATAAAGGTATGACTATGTCTTTACAAAATACCTTCCAGGAAAAATTATAAGTACCATAAGCCAGCATCCCCATCCAAATATTCAGAATTTTCTAAGAGATAATATTATGTGTTTATTAAGTGTTTAGACAAATATTCAGGCAAACCAACAGAGTATCATCAACAGTGGTCATTCTTAGATGCCTGAATTAAGCTGGTTATAGACCTTACACAGCATGCAAAAAAATACTTTTGAAGAGACATAAAGAATTTGGGAATAGTTACTTGAAATCAAAATAATCAAAATCTAGGCTTTACTGGGATTAATTATTTGGGATTACACCAAGGTCAACTAGAAATCCTGACTAAAAGAAGCAATTGTTCTTAGAGTGGAATGCAGCCACCACTGTTTTTACAATGCTCATAGTAATATTGTGACACTGAGCCCTGCTATAAACAGGAGCTATGTAGCATGAAATTTTCCACGAGTATCCTAGGAAAGAAAATGCAGCAGTAAACATCATTAGTCAAACGAGACCTACACGTCATAAGCAATAGGCAAGAGTCCAGGAAGGCCACAAGGTTAAAATGCTTTGTTTGAGTAATTATAGGATTTGAAGGATTAGGCTGAACTATAGGATTTAAGGACATGGAGGGATTAAAGGGAGAAATAAATAAATTAAATTAAAGAGAATGAAGGTATAGATGGCAGCACAAAAAAATGATATTACAGTCACTAAATTTTGAAACAAGAATTGTTAAATAAAATAGTTGTAGTTGAAGGCAACATGATTTTGCTGTATTTGTTCGCTAGTCATTAACTGAATCCGCAGAGACAAAGATTCTTTCCAAAACATTTGTATGTTTCTGAGATTGAAGACTTAACAGAAAAAACACATATTTGAGGTGAGATGTTTTAGCCAACTTCTTTGTATCCCAGAATGTATTCCGTGGCTTCTGTGAAAGTGAAATCCCAGAGTACAAACCATAGGTGAGATCACAGCCTGTTACTGAAATGTCAAATTCTTGCCAGAAACACACACAAAAGAATTCCAATCTTTACCTTATGCAGTTACAACGTTTTACAAAGCCAAGCTTGTTTCATTTAAAAACCTACTGCCCTCACAAGCTAATTATAGTGAAAATTAACTCACGGTTTGTTTCTTGAATATCGTGGATGAGAAAAATTATTCAAGGGTTACGACGCCCATGAGATACATAGCTAATGATGAATGACAAGATAACCATCGGTATATATCAGCAGACATAAATGAAAAAAGGGTGGGGTGTTTTAGGAAACAGTCACTCACAAACGCAAGATAACGGCACTTTCAGCAAAGCCGTGCAAAGTGAATATGGTTTGGAAACCAGCTTTGAAAACGGGTTTGAAAAATGCCCGCGCTCGGGCCGGGCGGAGAGCGGGGCGGCCGGCGCGGNAAACCGAATAGTGCTAGCAGCCCAGAAAACCAGACCCTAAATTCTTTGTACATTTCCTTAAATCTCTTTATTAAGGCCTAGGTGTTCGGTTTCTCTCAAAGTGATCATCCTAAAAGCCTAGTTGTGCTTCAGGAAAATTAAGCACAGCCCTAAACTTGTTAGCATTGGTTTATTCTTTCCATATTAAAATAAAATATTGTAGTAAAAAATAACAATTTTCAATATAAGCGCTGTTTTTAATATTGAGTATGAGGGGGGTTTTTTCCTCTATCAAGTACAATTTAACTTGCATTTCTTGCTTCCAACAGAATATTGCTTCAGAAAACTACAGAAATTCAGATACTAGCCCAATACACAGATTCTATAATTACACCTGGCCTTATTTCTAAAACAGGAAATGGATGCAGTGTCCAGAAATGCTGTGGTACAAATAATCCAAATTTGGCAAAGAGACTCATAATTCTTTATTCATTAAATCATCTAACCGATCTCAGATTACAACTGAGATAAGTTGTAAAAACTTTATACATTTGAAAATAGCGTCCTTTTCATCCTATTTGAGTATTGACATCATATGACACCAAGAAATATTATTGATGGATATTTGCCTTTTGAAGTTCAGCTTTTCTGCATCATAGAAAAATTGAGTTACTTTTCTTACAAGCTGTTGTTATTTTCAGACAAGAATCACCAGTTGTTTGCTGTCTAAGAAACTAGCTTTCTCTAAAGTGAATATTCCCAGTGAAACAGCATCCCCTGACAGCTCATGCTGGCACATTTTCCCACACTCCCTTCAGTGTGATGAGTCCTGATCATCAAGTTCCTAGAGCCATTTTTAGTCCTTGTGCTCGTTTGGAGCTGTTTGTGGTGCAGTCATTCTCACACAGTGTGTGTTGGGGGGGTGGGGGTTGAAGGGGGGTAATTGTAAAGCTGTTCACCAGTAGCGGGGAGGGCTACTGATTTCTCTCATATGGGTCACTGACCAGACACCAGATGGTGGAAATACTCTGTCCTACTAATCTGGCCCAGAGCTGGCAACTCAGAGGTGAAAAGCTTCATCCCATTACCAACTGCCTGAGCTGTCCTGTCTCCAACCTGTGGGCTAAAGATTAAACAGTTAATAGTCTTGGAGTAACTACCTCCCCCTCAAATATCCCACCCACTGCACATCCCAGGCATACTGGGCAGATCTGGGAGAACATCCATAAATGACAGCACTTTTTATTGACTTTAAATTCTACCTAAGGAGGAATGAAAAAGAAGCCAAGCTGGTAAAATTACAGCATCAATGCAGATAGTACTACTTACTCAACGTCTGGAAGGAAAAGTTTATTGCAGAAAAAATATCAGGAAAAGTAGAAAATCCAAGCAGGCTGTTTGTGAGAAATGCAATCTGGAAATAAGTAAAGTAGGCACCACAAGAAGAAAATACCATGATGCAATTTCCTTTTGCAGGTTTCATTAGGAAAATACATTATTAATACAACACTACACAGAGCACCTTAATCAGCTCAGAACAGAAGAACCAGTTTTAGTGAATTTATTCATCTGTCATTCCCATTTTCTTTGCCTCTGCACAAATACTTTGCTCTGCTGCACATTCAAGCTTTTAATTTGTACACATCAGATTTCTGTATTGCATCCACAATCACTATCAACATTTCTGGTTTACACTATAAAAAGTAGCAAGCAAAGCTACTTTTACATTTGTGAAGATTACATAAAACCTAAGATATGGAACTCAAGATAACTGCAAGGGAAACAACTCACAGAATTTCTGAGCTCCTCTATATCCAGACTTGATCACTGGAATTCTTTAAATATGCAAATGAGTTTAATAGCAGTATTAATTTTGAAAATATGAGAACACAAGAGGAAGAATCTAGTAGGTTATTTTTAAATATAAATGTGTGTGCACCTCAGTGCTAGACCTGGATATATTTGGATTTATATTCTTTCACTCCTGCAGAAAAACATTATTCAGATTACATATCATGATCCTATAAAATCCTGTCCCACTGTAATTACCATAATTACAAGGACATCTAGTTAGACTCCTTCACCCATCTGGAAGATTGGACTGTTCACATCTGTCAAGCCGTGCACAAAGAACTCATTAACAGGGGAGCCATGTAAGTAACTGTAAAAAAACTGCCCTTTAGAGAGGGGAAAGGGTAAGCATAGCTCCTTGCTGGTATCTTAGATGCCCTAGTGTTCATTCCTCCTTACATGTTTCACACAGTTTCACTTAGGGCAGCTACAGAAATGCGTGCAGTATGTATATAAAAGTTCTTGGTCAGCTTTATTTAGGATAACCTACTTAATCCATTTACAATCATGATGTTTCTAATGACTAAAAATACTCCTCCATCTTTTGTCCACAGCCGTCCTGCCACATCACACTTAGTGTCATAGTAAGTAGTATAAAGCATTGCTCTAAAGTAGATTACTCAAAGTGGTATCTCTCATGTAATTCTTTTCCTCGAGAAGATATATAATTAAACCTTGCCAAAAACTTTAAAATATTTAAAAATTCCTCAAGTGTTTAGTTAAAAAAACAAAAACAAAACCCAACCAAACAAAAAACGTTAAAATGAACATGGAAGTGGAAAACAAAGTTTCAAAAAAAGAGTATTTTCAGAACCTTGCAGTTAATACAAGAAGCTCTGATTTTTTTTTTTCTTTAATTTGGTGAAGACAGGAGAAAAAAGTAAGTTAAAGGAAAATAAGCTAAGGAATTATTCAGAAAGGGTATAAGAATGTTTAGCTAAGGGAACTGTTTTTCAAAGCCCAGGTAGTAATTTAAAACAACTGAAATTATGCTTATCAAAAGCAGAACCAAAGGAAAATACATAAAAGAAGTGAGAATTTTTAATGGAAATTACTACAGCTGACCCCTAGGATAACCATAATGAACCTGTTAGTATTGGTAGCTAGATGGTCAAAGGTCATTGCTGAGTGGCCAGAGTAGTTAGTGTGCTTTTGAAAACAGAATTGGGCCCTTGACAGAAATTACATTTTCATTACAAAATTTGACCCCTCTGTGGACTTGCAGAACAGCTTCTTTTCAGAAGAGGTCTTTAGTAATGGGGCTCAGTAATAAAAATATTATTATGTTTGGCACCTTGACTGGACAAACCAGTTGGGCTGCCCGTTACAGCTAAACATAAGATCACATCACACAAGGAGCACTACTGCCATTTCTGTCACTGCCTAGCATCCATATGGAATTAACTGCATTTAGGTGGCAATAATCTAAAAATTATTTGGTATGTAACTATGTGCTCCTCACAGACTTCATTGGGAAGGTCTGTTTCGGAAAGCCCAAACATTTCTTTGGTGTATCCATCTGCCAGTTGCCCTATTCTCTAAAAAAGCATCATCTGTTTCCTTTAAAAAGCTACTATGGACACTCACAGCTCAAAGAACATATTCTTTCAAAAACCCTTAGTGACCATATGTACCTGGATATCCACATCTGCTCAGATGAAACCAGGTATATATTAAACACTCTTCACACAGAATAGAAACTGTAATATCTGCAAAAACATAGGTAAAAGTGGCATTAGGATGATTAAGCAAACAGAAATGATTAAGCAAACAGAAAGGCCAAGACTTTTAGATCAGTGAAATGAAATTGTTGAGAGGATAAAATTACTCTCTTGTGTTATTCTCTTACAGCTATGATAGTAGGTGAGAGCTGTTTAAACTACAGGGTAATACTGGAACTGGAAGAATAAGCAGGATGTCAATAAATTTAGACTGGAAATAAGAAAGCATTTCTAATCACTAGGGTATTTTGGATGAAAAGGGGAATGACAATAGTGAAATACTGTTTATTACCTCCCCTTGGCAGCTTTTCATCTGCATGTGAAACTGGAGCTATGTGCTTTCCTTCCTATGGAAAAATAGTGTCATTCTCTTTCAAGAGCCCATCAATGAAATAAGGATACCACCTCCAGCAAAAAATACATCTTATGTTTGCTTCCACACAAGAGGAGCCAGGACAGAAAGGTCTTACTATTTATAATCAGTAAAGCTCAATACTTTTCCTCACAGCATCTTTCTGGATGAAATGTCTAGCACACAGCTGGATAAACACAATGTGATGGGTGAGCAACTGGCTCACAGGTCAGGCACAGAGAGTTGTAGTGAATGGAGCAATGTCAGACTGGCAACCCGTCCCGAATATGCCTCCTGTCAGTAGTGTGGCTCCATTCTTGTCCCTGTGCTTCTTCAACATCTTCATTAATGAGCTGGACACAGGACTGAAAGGGCTTACTAAACAAATTTGATGACAATACAAAACTGGGAGGAGCACTGACTCCCTGAAAGGCGGGGGGCCCTGCAGAGACACCACCACAGATTAGAGGACTTGGCAATGACCAACCACATGAATTTCATCAAGGGAAAGTGCCAAATTCTGCAGCTGGGATGGGGCAACGCTGGATGTATGGACAGACTGGGGAAGCAGTGCCACAGACAGGGCCCTCAGGGTCCTGGTTGATGGCAAGTTGAAGATGAGCCAGCAGTGCCCTGGCAGCCAGGAGGGGCAAGTGTGTCCTGGGCTGTGTCAGGCACAGCATCACCAGCCAGGCAAGGGAGGGGATTGTCCTGCTCTGCTCTGCACTGGAGCAGCCTCACCTCCAGTGCTGGGGGCAGTTTTTGGCACCACAGTATAAGACATTATTAAGCTATTAGAGAGCATCCAAAGAAAGGCAGTGAAGATGGTGAAGGGCCTTGAGAAGACATATGAGGAGTGGCTGAGGTCACTTTGTTCAGCCTGGAGAAGACTGAGGGAAGACTTCCTTGCAGTCTATGTACTCCTTGTGAGGGGAATTGGAGGGGTCACCCATCTCTTCTCTGTGGTGATCAGTGACAGAACCTGAGATAATGTCCTGAAGTTGTGTCAGGGAAGATTGAGGCTGAATATTAGGCGCAGGTATTTCATCCAAAGGCTGTTTAGGCACAGCACCAGCCTGACAGAGTTCACTGCTCTTGGGCACATGCTGTGACTCTTGGGGATGGTGCTACACATGAGTTGGTCATCTGTGAGGGGCCCTTCCAGCTCAGCTTATTCTGTGGCTCTGTGATAATGTAGCAGAGCGTGGAGCTGCCACGGATTTCTCAGCCAGTTTGAACGTTGCATACTCCTAACCACGGCTCGAAATAACCAGGGCCGGCAGACAGGGCGGTGAGCGCGGCCCGGGGGCTCCATTCTCGGCATCACTCGGCACTCCCCGGCTTCTCCCGGCGCCGCAGCTCCGCCCCCGAAGGCTGCGCGGGCGCGCAGTGACGCGCGCGGCGCTGGGCGGNGCCGGTGGCGGGGGCTGCGGGCGGTGCGGGGGCGCGGATGGCTCCGTCCCGCACCCCGGCGGCCTCGTCCGGCTCTCCGGCACAGCTGTGTGCAGTGCCTGCAGACTCCAGAGAGTGAGTTCTGGCACTTCGGTCCTTTTCTAAAATGGTGCCATCAGCCTCGGCTCTAAGCAGGCGTGTGCAATGGCAGATACGTGCCAGGAGAACAGGGCAGGCTCTGGTGCTGCCGAAAGGGAGTACAACAAGCTGGGTGTGAGGCCTGCTGACGGATTTAATTTCTTGGGTGTGACAGATTCCAGGGAGAAGGAAGCGGGAGGAAGAACATAAGTGCTTGAAGATTAGATCCTGCATTAATTACTTTGTTCAAAAGCCTTCAAATTATTTCTTCAGTGCTGGATGATTTGGCGTGCAGATTTAGAATAAAGACGTTCTGCATAGGGAGATCTTTTTAAGGAGAGAGATTAGGTGGTGATCTTGGAAATCTTTTGTTTCTGTTTTTGTAACATGCTCTGCTTTGGAGGAAGGTTAAGTCCGTCTGCTTAAAAGCAGCTTTTGTCCGTGTCTTCTTGGAGCGTCATTTTTGCTTTTCCTGTTCTCATGGTTTTTTCTTCCTCTTATTCTCTGACTGTAATCAGGAAAATAGTTAAAAATTATAGTTACCCGTGTTTAGTAGAACTAAAGCATAACAGAAGGTGAGTTTGTGCCTTTCTGGCCTTGCTTATTCGAAAGAACATGTTCTTGTCTAAAAATGTGACTTCAATTTCCTATTAGCAGTCCATATAGTTTTGATTTAAATTTCTCTAATGTTATTTCATTGATTTTTTGAATTCCTAAACTTTATAATTCAGGATTTAAAAAAATAATATTATTAAGGTATTTTGTATGCGAACATTAGAAAGCATATGTGAGTATTTTGATATGCATGTATTCTTATAGCTGTGTATGTGTATTCACTTACCCACCTTTGAAATTTCTCTTTTAAATTTATTTTCATTATATTTTGTAATAGATAATGTGTACTATATATTTCATATATATTATTTAAAAATAATTTACATTAGCTACTTTTTCAACTGTATGGTGGTCCCAGGATAAGAAGCTTGATTATAAATTAAGAAGGTTTTTTTAAATACTATAAACAGACTAAAATCGATAATAGAAGTGTATTTGAGGGTAGCATAAAAAAACCATGTGAAAGCTGTGTGAAATGTAATCATGACTGTTCAGCCAAGTAAGCATGTAGTGAGTACTTCCTTAGCTTCCACTAAGTTTGGGGCTTGAGGGGTTTGCCAGTATGTCTGTCTCTGGGTTTGAATTCAAAATTCTTACTGCAGTTTTTTTAAACTCTTTGGGTTGAGCAATAAATGCTGTATTTAATTGCATGAGTAGTCTCTTAAAGAGTTATGCAAAGTATTAATGTTGGCACTTTGCTGTTTTAGGAGTTTATTTCCTTTGTAACACCTCTCAGTTATGAAACGTTTCCAAAGTATCCCCAGAGTGTTCATAAGTGAAAGTCAACAGGTAGAAGTATCTTTAGACACTTCATCGTTAGTGAAAGATGACTTCAGAAGCTGTTACTTCATGGCAGCTTTACATATTTGTAACTGGTATGTCCAGATCCAGAAAACTGATTTTTCTACTTCTTTTTTGTAGAAAATGTGAATAAGATTTAGTTACTAGACTTCTGGGTTATCTCCACAAGGAGAGCTAATGCACATGTGGGTTCATCCTCACTAAACTTGCTTGAAGTGTGACTTGTCATTTTTGGAGGTTCATTATGACTGACAGTGGGCCACATACAAATTCCATATGTAAGAAGAAAATGAGCTTAAATCTTAGGTACAAGCTAATCTACCATAACTAGTTGTTCAAATAGTCTTTTTATTTACTGCAAATTTAGTGAAATTCCCATCATTTTTATCAACATAGGAAACTTTAAACTGGAACAAATGGTGTGACAAGTATAGCACATTAAAAAACTGTGTTCTGCTAGCATATAAGACACTCTATAATGTTACAGAGAAATTTTTCATTAACATGCTCCTTAGAATCTTGAACTTCACTTCATTTTTTTCAAGAAAATATAATATTTAACAGCTGGTGAACTGTCAGTACATTAATTACTAAAAAAAGGAATTTCGGAAAAAAACCCCAAACTGTTTCACATTCAAAGGATGTCGAAGCCTTCTAAAACAAAGACAGATGGATTTTGTAACATTTATCAGAGCTAAAATGAAAGGAAGTTATGTTGAGCTTACAAAATCACTTCTATATCAGAAGATAGTGCTAATTTATTTTTGTAAGCAAATCGCCCTTTTGGAAGAAAATTTGAAATAACCGTTCTTGGAAGTTTCTTGTGACCACTGTAGATCTGATAATGGCCAATGAAATTAGCTGACCATTACTGATTCCCTGATACATACCTATTTGGAATGCTTTCAAAGCATGAGCTCCCCTCCTTGGGAGTAACGATTAATTAGTTCTTTCATCTGAGTTTAATATTGTCATCCTTGAGCTTGCAACTGGTTTACTATGGGATGGGGAGAATCACAGGAACATTTGCAGTGGCTAGTGCACGTGGAATGCTGCAGGAAAAAGTAGCTATTAAGAATTTGGACAAAGCATAGGATAGAAGAATGTGTCTTTTAAAAGGTATTGCTGATGACTTAAGGTATCTGACTATTTTACGTTTTCCTCACTGCCGTGCAAAGTAGTTCAGCCTGTGTTCTGTAAGAAAATAATGTTATGTTAATACATGTGTAGATTACATAACGTGCCAAGAAGAGTTTGTCCCTCTCTGGGGGCCGTGCCCAGAACATAGGACGACGGGAGGGAGTGGCGGAGTTGTTAATACTTGCCTTTGATAGATATGCACTTGAAAGCCTGTTAGTGCTGACTTTCTTTGCCTAATTCTGGTATGACCTGAAGAGTTTTACTGCATCTGGGAGAGATCAGAGATAGAAAATACCAGTAGAACCATCAAGAAAACCTTGCACAGGTACTGTCTGTTGACTGTGGGGACAAACCAGCTTCTTCTCAGGATACGTGGCTGCTCTTACTTTAGTTCTTCTGCTTACTGAAGATTGAAGAGGATAATAGGAGGAGAAGGGAAGATTGTTGTCTGCTTTGAGAAATCACCCAGGGGATAGGGGACATTGGTGGAATCTGATTCTATTATCCTAATGAAATCATATGTCTCTCTTCATATTTGCAGTCTACCTTGTTACAGTTGTAAAACAGTTTAGGATTGTACGATGGACCAAGGCAGAGATGAAGGGACATGCATTCTATCCTTAGTTTATTTTAAAAAGCTTTGTTAGGCAAGGAAGATGCATTGGCCTCAGGGAGATGGTATAGCAGATTGTCAAGGTCAAATACAACTAGCTGTGCTCATCACAAGGGAAAAGTCAGAAATTCAAGACACTAAGGTATAGATTGACTGTACAAATCAGTGTCTAATGCCAGTTTAAAAACCCTCTGTATATATATCCCAAAATTACAGGGGGTGTAGTGTTTAATTAGCTATCCTTAGATGATAACCGATTGCAAATAGGAAATCAAAGTTGTGAAGAGCCCTGTAAGTGCCTTTCATCCTGTAGCATTCATCTTTTTAATTGCTGGCCAGCCAGCATTTTCTTAGGTGTTACTAAGCCTTTCGAAGCTTGTTTCTTAAGATGCTGAGTTTATTATAGCACTGTTAGGTTTGTAAATACCAGATTCTTCTGCTTGTGTTCTGCTCTGTCTGGACTACATGCGCCGTGTATCTGGATTTAATCACTTCCAGTCTATTTTTTTTTTAATGTATTTGCACAGTCTCTCCTAGAACCCATATAAAACATTTAGGTCCACAATATCCTCTGGCAAGTTCAGGTTGATTATATTTGCCCACAGCTTACCCTTCTTAGTTTTGATCCGATCTTCAGCTGTTGTCCCTTGACCATTTATTTTTATATTGGGCAAGAGAGGGCACAATCTCTCTGCAACTTCTCCAAGCCATTCATTTTGTAGGCCTTTTTATTTCCCCTGTCAGCTATAAGTAGCCACCACTTCAGACTGAAAAGGCTGATCTACTCAGTTGCTGATTATATGAAAGGTATTCCATGTGTTTTTAACTTGCCTTTGTCTGAGCTGTTTTTTACTTTACTCAAAAGTGGGGTTTTTTTACTTTTTAGGGTTGGTTTGGTTTTTTTAAAGAAAGTTAACTAGCCCTGCACTCAGTATTTGAAATACAGGTAGAAATTAGTTCTGTATACTGTGACAATTATGTTCTGTTTATTTGTCTATTCATTGTTCCATATGGATCACTGAGCAGTCCAAGTGATCTAAAGTAAACTGTCTCTTATCCAGATATTTTTGTGGGTGGCAGTTACTAGCTCAGAGACTGTGATTCCAATAGGAACCCAGAATTTTCTCATACCTGCAGATACATAGGCTTTGCTTATTACTTTTGCTTATGGTGCATCACAGTCCTTCTCCAGTTCTTCAGTTAGCCCTCATCTTCACAGTCTGGTATGACTTTGTATTGTCAACAGTCTTTATCCCCTTTTGTGAGGTAATTTCTGAATATATTGAATAGCATAAACCAATGCAGGTTTTCCCCAGGGATCTTGGAAGTGATTTTCTGCAGTGTGGAAACTGCTTAGGCAGTTTATGGCTGTTCCTTAGGTATTTGTACATGCAAAAGCTTTCCCTTTTTTCACTTGGTTGCCTAGTTTACTCAAGATTTAAGTGCAGGACTTGGAAACTCAGAGTCTGTCATTTAGTTGCCCTTTATCCGTGTTTTACTACCTCATACACTTAATAAATTCCATTAATTTTGCAGAGCAGGACTTCATCGAATCATGGAATAGTTAGAACGGACCCTAAAGATCTTCTAGTTCCCATTTCCTCACCATGGGAAGGAAGGGACACCTTCCACTAGACCAGACTGCTCAAAGCCCCATCTGACCTGGCCTTGAACACTTCCAGGGACAGGGCATCAACCACTTCTCTAGGAAATGTTCCAGTGCCTTACCACGCTTGCAGTAAAGAATTTTGTCCTAATATCCAATCTAAATCTACCCTCTTTCAGTCTGAAGCTGTTACCCTTTAGCCTATCACAAATGCCCTGGTAGAAAGTCCCTCTCCAGCTCTCTTGTAGCCCCTTCAGGTACTGGAAGGCCACGGTGAGGTCACCCCCGAGCCTTCTCTTCTCTAGGCTTTGTTGCCTTAGTGACAGCCAGGCTGAATCTTTCCCATTATATTATTTGTTTGTGTCCATTGAGTCTATTCTTGGTTGCATTGTTTAGTAATGAGTGCGACAGAGATGTGAGTCTGGATCTTCCTTGAGGCTGTCTTTAAATACTGTTTTTTCTGTATCTGATTTCTTTAGGTGCTTTGTCACTTCCAAGGGAGAGGTTCTGCACCCTGGCTAAAAACACAGCTGTTTCATTACTGCTTAAATGTCTATTGCTACTTCTGCATAATTGGGGACCCTCAACAGGAAACTATGGAAACCTCTCTAAACTGTTGGACAGTAAAATCCTTACGTATGACTTCTTTTCATTAGATGCCTTTATGTCTGATCATCTTTTGGTCTTTTGAATTTCTTTTACCAGTCTTTAAGGAAAGAATTGATGGTTCTTTTGTCTCATTCAACTCATCTCAGTTGGGAGGCTATGGGGCAATACATTCTTGTGTCAGATTTGTCAGAGTATAAAATTCTCTTCATGTTTCTCCTGGACACATGCAACATATTGTTAGGCACTTCCTTCCTCCCAGGGTCATCTCCCTCCAGCTTTCAGGTAGCTCCAGTTCAGGTATTTTGAAATGTTACCTTAGGCTCTTTAGAGCCCCGTATTAAAAACTGATATGTTAATTGAATTTCCTTGGTAAGTCATTGCTTTCTAGCCTTCTGATATTTTACACTTCTTTTAAGCAAAAAGCATTCTAGTTATATAGTGCTGTCGTTTATTTTGGTGATCAGATTCTTGTGTACTGCTTAGTGTGAAAGATGAGGATAGACTGAGATCATTTATTAAACAAAAAATAAGGAGCAGTCACTGTTAAGCATGAAGAATTGTAAGCTGGTAGTGTGTTGTGGGAGTAGTCACAAAAATTATTCTTCAGGGACAGAGATTAGGGATTTTTTAAGCATCTGATTAGATGACTGTGGGGTTTAGCTTTAGTGGGTGGAGGTTGTTCCCCCTGTTATTTTAGAGTTTGTTGCTTTCCCCTTGGTATTATTCTCAAACAGTGGGAAGGAAAGGAAAAATCAAGACTTTCCCAAGTCCTCTTCATCACTGGCCGGAATAAAATGATGGATTCATTTGGATTTTAGGATTATTGGGTTGGGTTCTTCTTCAGAAGTCCAGTTGTTCAGCATATGCCTTTATGTTGTGCTCTAAGTTAAAATTACAGCCAATTTTAAGTCCAAATAGTGCTTTTAACCAGTTTGATAAGCAGAGGAAAAGGTGGTTTTTTTGTGAGATTTTTTCTAAACTTCAGGGAAAAGTTTATTTATGAGCCTGTGTGGAAGAACTAGGAAGTGTGTTGAGCTGACAAAGTGAAAACTCTTCTGTCACCATCCAATAGTGTGGAAAACTTAAATTTATGAACCAGTCTTTAGCCAGACTTATATCTGGAAAAATACTGACCACCAGCTGTTAAAGATCTTGCCCTAAATAATGCTGCCATTTGCAATTCTTGCTGTAGTCTGAGGGCTTCATGTTCCCATCTTACAAGGTAAGGGATTCTGTCAGTAAATATTCCATTTTTTGAGAGAGAGATCTCAAGTTCTTTAGTACTGATCCAGATCCATAGAAAATTGGGACATTTGAAGAATTTTTTTTCCACTGTACCCTACAATGTGGATTTTGACGTGCCTGATGTTTAGAATACAGCATCTCCCTTGTTTTGAGACTGCCACCTGCTTGTTTCATTTGTTGGCCTTGAGCTGTTGCATGGATCTTCATGGCTAATAAGCAGTTTCCCATCTGGCTTATTCAGTGCTCAGTGTCTTAGTCTTTTAAATGCTGAAGTTCTTAATGGGGGATAAATCTGCTACAACAGAGTAAAAGGGATAGGACTGCTGCTAAAGATGGAGGGAAGAGATTGGAGCAGTCATGTTGGGACCAGAGTTTCACCTTTTAGGGGAAAAAACATTAATATCAGAGCAAGTGGTTGTCTTTTAAAAGTAGCATAGGATGTCTTGCTAAAACACTTTAGAGAATATTGCCTCTGTGATGATGTAGTGGTTGAACCTAGTCTCAAGCAATGGATCTTCTGATGAGTTACAAAAGATGCAAAATCATATGTACAAATGTCTCAATATTGATGTTGATTCTTGTAGATGTACTTGCATACTTCAAGACAAAGGACTTCAGACATAGAATAAAGTTGTGGGTCTTATTATGAAAAATACTTGAAGTTCTGTTTTAACAAAAATGGAGTGGGGTGTGCATTTGCCAGTAAACTAAGGGGAAGGTATTTCACTCCATTTTTTTTTTAACCCTTGTTATTTTGATGAAGTTCGCCTTCTTCCTCAAAAACAGAAATCAGTTTTTTAGCTGCCTTTTACACTTGGAAACAGTTGTGGAACCAATTATTTTTCTCTTGGTAGCAGGTGAAATTCATAGCTTGAGGAAAGAGTCTCAAAAATTGCCCTCTTCTTTACTTGAATTCTTGTTTGTATGACACCCCTCAGTGCAGGTGTAGCAAGCTGGTCTGAAAACAAAATCTCTGCGTCTGGTTCTTGGTGTGATTTTGGTTTTCTTTCCTTTTTTTGAAA
Source organism: Rhipidura dahli (assembly GCA_013399225.1). Lineage (NCBI taxonomy): Eukaryota > Metazoa > Chordata > Aves > Passeriformes > Rhipiduridae > Rhipidura > Rhipidura dahli. The sequence goes on from VXAC01002270.1 coordinate 639,440, forward strand.
GCTAAATAGGGATTTTGAAATGCTCATCAACGTGTTAATAATGATAAGGCCTTCAGCTAACATTCACTAAAGGATGATGTTTTGCGTTATTTATAAGATGGAAGATCTTACAAATAGTTGAATTCTTTTAACTGGTGTTGCTAGCTGCATTTGAAGAATCTTGATGGAATGTTTTAGAAAATAAAACTAAATATCTTTCCCTTGAGAACAGGGATTTGAGAGATTATGGCATCTGAAGGTCACAATGTTAAAAAACAGAAAGTATTGCATATTGAAGGTCATCCCATTGATCTCCCCAGAAAAAGAATCTCTTCTTCCACTAAAAAGATCATGAAGGAGGTAAGCTGTTGGTATTGTTTGATGACTTTTTTTATGTCTCCTGACAAAACTGAAGTAAACATTTCAACGAGTTCATAGTTCTGAACGGTCTAAAACTAGAAGCATAGCACTACCAGGCGTTTGATGTTTAGATGTGCAATAGAACTTAAACTTGAACAGCAACTATATTATGAAAACTATGTATTATAATAGATACAGGCAGCAGCTGCACGGATCAGTGCATTGTATCGTCCATGTGAGCAGTAGGTACTGATGCAGTCTTACTCATGCCTGCTTTTCTGTAATCTTGTCGTGAATGTTTCAAGTTTCAGTACAGGAATTCTATTGTGAAAAAGTTTTTTCTTGCCATGAGAACTACATGGCACTGGTGAGAGGTTGAGTATGTGAAACACTCGCTGAAATGTATCTGTCGTATAATCATACAGCTTCATCTACCACATTGGTAACATGTAGATTTTCACTGAATTCTTGCTACTCCGAAGCAGTTTTTATAACCTCTTTACCTGTGTTACTGGCTAAAGAGTAAGACAGTGAAGTACAGAAAAAGCACTAGAGAGGCAAACTTACTGTAAGACTTCTTCAGTAAGTGGTGAAGATGCCAATATCCTGTTTGATTATTGAAATTATTAAAACTCACATGATTTTATGAGTCAGTGATAACAAAAAAGATCATGACGTTGCTTTGCTGATGTGCACAATGTAAATGTTACCATTAATGCTAAGTAGTATAAATGGGAGCGTTTGACCCTTTTTGGTAAAACAGCTTTTTTCTTTTCTGTTTTTTTTCTCTCAGGGTAAGAAATCTCCAAAACAGCTGGCTTCATACACAAACAGGTAGGAGGGCTGTGCTGTGTAATATTTGAGTTTAAAGTGTGACAGAAATAGGAAGAAGTAGTTGAAATTGATTACAACACCGAAACATACACAAACAGATGATAAGTCTTGATTTTAATGACAGTTTTAGTTCTTGTGTTTTCTTCCATAATAATGAGTCTCTGCGTTAATAAAAACAGAGAATATTGGTAGCATGACTGCTGATAATCCAAGTGTCAATAAGGTATATATTGGGGGAAAAATGTTTCCAGTAACAGTAAAATGCAATTGGTTTGGTTTGGAGCAACCTTCACTAAAACAGTGCTTTATTTTTGCAGAGTAACGGTTGGAAAAGCGGTGGCCAGTTCTCTCTCTTTTTTCAAAGTGGTATATTGTAAAAGGAAAGTTCATTGTTATACTCCAAAGCCTTGTTACAGAAAGAAACTGTGCCCTAAATCTAGGGGCCGTGACATGGCAAATAAAGAAAATGAACTGGCTTGTGCAGGAAATCTGCCAGCAAAACTTCACAACAGTCGTACACATTTGCTGAATTCTAGTGACTCTGGCTCATCTCAAACAGAAGGCCCCTCATCCAAATACAGTGCATTTTTTTCAGAGGTGAGTAGTGTTTGAAGAAACTTCAGTTTAAAAAAGAAGTGTTCCTAGCAATTAGCTGTGAAAGTTTTCTTTCTTAACATTAATTTCCTTCAATTCTATAAATACCAGGTCTTGTGATTTACAGTCTCTGTCAGTTTATGGTGGTACAGTTGTCAACAGTAATAGTCCTGCCACTTTTCTCCATCTTTGTGTCAGGTCAGAAGCTCAGATCTGCCAGACTTGACTGGATTAAAGTTGTACCAGCACCAAAGGAGAAAGTTGTTTTGACCCGCTCAGATTTCATGAGCCGACAGGACACGTGTCCATATGTGTGTTGATAGAAGTGTAAAAATGTTAGTGTATCAGTGGGGATAAACTGTGAGGTAGGTTAGGACAGTTCTCAATAGCAGTATAAACTTTGTGTGTGCTAAACTAAGTGTTTGTATAAGACTTTATTCTTGTTAGGATTGGTTGAGGAAACCTGGTGGATGCTTGCAGGGCTTCTGAAACTGGCTAAAAGGTCAGATGTTTAAATGAAATGGATTTTGTGACAATGAAGGCCATTTAAGGTCCTTAATGTTGAAGTTTGCATTTCTGTCACAATAGATTTTTGTTACTCATTGAGGCTTGCATGTGTTTAAAGTGAGGCATGGCAGGGAAAGTAAGATCAGAGACTATGACCATGCTGTCTTGTCATGGTGCTGTACATGTGGGCTGCCATGAGGGGACAGCCTTTAGAGCCCAGTGGGGCTGCATCACTTCTGCACCGTTTAATTTTCAAGAAAAGAGCAGAATAGCTACAATAAAGAGGTTGCAGAAAGAAGGGTAAAGAAATGAAGACAGAGGAAGATTCATTTTCTGAGAAGCTAAGGACCAGATCATTGGCCTCTGGCCTCAGGTTACTGTTTAACTGGTTTGAGAGTTATGTGTGACTCTGCAGTGTTCATTCCAATCCAAGGTCTAATTAATTAAAATGCCTGAACTTCATTCAGAGAACAAGCTTTTTCAGAAATGAACCTTTTCTGTCAGAGTTTGGAATAATACATGAAATTACTTGTGTCTAAATTGTGTCAAAATTAATCACCTAAGTAAAACATTCTCAGAGTTGGTGAGAATTATAGGTTGATGCTCATGAATGCTCATTTTGATTATTAGATACCTCTCTTAGGTACAAATCAATATAGGTACCAACCTTATTCTTGAAGCTTTTGTTAAAATAGGTCTAATCTTTTTGTGCCACTTCTAAGGGAAATTTATGGTTTTAAGGCTATTGTTAGATGCATTTCGAAAACAGACTTATCAACATACAGGTAGAAAAGTCTATTATCTTATATCAGATTATTATATTAGAGTAGCTTATTGTTTTATTGCTGCTACCTAACTTGTGGCAACTTCTTTAATATTTTTAAAAACATGCAGGTTTCTCAGGACCATGAAACTATGGCTCAAGTTCTTTTCAGCCGGAATCTGAGACTGAATGTAGCTTTAACCTTTTGGAGAAGGAGAAGTATAAGTGAACTGGTAGCCTACTTAGTGAGGTAAAATAAGTCTTTTCTTTTATATCCTTAAAATGATAGCAATCCCAAATAAGCCACAGTGTTTCTACCAGTTCTGTGTATGTTGTGACTTTATTACACTTCTTAAATCATAGTGGAAGCATATACTTCAACTACTACTAGTAGTAGGATCTACTAGTAACACACTTATGATTTTATTTTTAATGTTTCTAGGATACAGGATCTTGGAGTAGTAGTAGACTGCCTTCCTGTGCTTACAAACAGGTACAAACAAAAAAAANAAAACAAAGTGGGGGATTAGAATCTGCTTGTAACCACACAGAAGTTCAAGCACTTCTGAAACATCTTGTTTTTTAAGTTTACAGGAAGAAAAACCATATGTTTCAGTTGGCTGCTGTGTAGATCTTTTGCCTCTAGTGAAATCTCTGCTTAAAAGCAAATATGAAGAGTAAGTATTGGCTTGGGATGTTTTTAAAATGCTATTACTTCCTGGCTATGCAGAGCCCAGGAAATTAATGGTTTTTAGTCCTCTGACTCTTGTTCCCTCTGCCCCTTCTCCCAACTCTGCCTTTCTCAGGAAATGAGAAAGCTCCAGAATAGAAGCTTTCTTCTGAACCTTTATCCTTTAACAAGACAGGGGTGCAGAAATTCTCTTCTGCAGTGTTAGGGACTTGGGGGAGAGGACTGGCTTTGCCCTTATGCAGATTTATTTATCCTAAACAGTGAGAAAGAATAGCACTGAGCTTGTAATGTGAAAGCAAGGCAGAGTTTTCTTCTACTTTTTCAACAAGAACTTCAGTTTACCACTTAGAAATTGCAAGTGTAGGCAATATTTAAACTTACCAATTTGTCTAGGTTTTTGTTCTTCCAGAATAGAAAATGTGTTGCTTTCTAAATTGCTTACCAATTTATCTCAACACTTTATCTGGCCTGCGGATAATGTAGAGGGAGGAGGAAATGCATAACGTGTAAAATGTGTTGTTACAGATATGTGATAGTCGGTTTAAACTGGCTTCAGGCTGTCATTAAAAGATGGTGGTCAGAACTATCTGCACATACAGAAAAGGCAGAAGATGGGTGAGTATAGTGTTGGGAAATATTTAAATGTGTTTCTGTAGCCTAGTTCATCTCAGTATGTTTTAATTTTGATCAGTAAGAGCACAACTTGCCTACAAAAGGCAAAATTATAAAGTTAAAGCTTAAACGTAGTTCTGTTGTTCTTAAGACACAGGTGGTGTTTGGAAGCTTCCTTTAAGGTTAGTCAAGTTACTGGGGTTTTGTTTTCTTTATTTTTCTACTTCATTAATGCAAGATATAGTCATATCAGGGATTATACGAATGCTGTAGAAGTTGAATGAAAAATTTTGAGATCTTATGGCAATATCTGTTGTACAGGCTGAGTCTATATGCAGTGCTAATAATTCATTTTAGTAAAAGAGACTACTGAAATGTACTACGTATGTTATAAAGTGATGTTCATTCTCTTTCAGAAATATTCATATTTTAAAACAACAACTAAGTGTTTTGTGGGAGCAGGAGAATCATCTTACTCTGGTTCCAGGATATACTGGTAATATAGCTAAGGTAATCCAGTTCCTGGTTGTGTTCCGTAATAAACATGGTTGTATCACCTGCAGTATTCCTCTTGTTTTACTTAACGCTAAACTGTGGTTGGACAGAAACACTTTTACTTTAGTTTCTACTGATTCTCAAGTTTATTGCATGGTTTTTAGAGAAATCTGGAGTTGATGCCCTATGATAGTTGTGTGATTTAGAATGGTAATATTTTTTATCCTTTTTTCTTGCTTTACAGAGGAAGCATCTCTTTAATAACAAAGTAGCTAATAGTAATGAGCCTTAAAATTGATGTAAAAAAGGCCTCAGTTGATTAGGTAGACTGTGAAAGGGACAGACATTTTCTCTTAGATCTGTTGTACCCATTGTTTTAAGTGTAATGCAGAATGGAGAATCTTAGCCCAGGAATGTTATTGGCATTTGCACATAAGGTAACTGGGGCAAGTGACAGCATACTAAATTCTATAGCTTATTGCTGGCCTAGTGCTTAGAAAATAATGAGTTTGTGGAGAGCAGAAGAGCCTGTCTATCTGAGATGAATCCCTGCTTGCATTTCTCAGTAGGCTGTGCTATTAGAAACATAATAAAGGTGTCTCGTAGATGCATGTTTTCCTGTTCGTGCTCATCTCTATAAACATGGCTAAAAGTTACACTAGGTAAAAAACTTCTCCGGGTGGAGGGACCTGATGAAGGTAGGAATTACAGCAGACACTTGGTTGTGTGCAGGGTTTGAGTGAACTTGAAAAGAACTTCGAAATTGCATCTTTTACTTACATGATAAGGAGTTTTGTGGAATCTGTAATTCTATGCCTACAGAACTGATCATACTGATGTATCAAACAAGTAAGTTATTTCCCTTTTTTCTGGGACTGCTGTGCACCTGCAGCTTTGGTTTTGATGTCCCTACATGGATAATTACAAACGTCTTGCAGAATTTCAGTCAGCAGGGATGGAGAAGAACTGAGTTCTAACCCCCAGCTTGGTAGGGCTATGAGAGCATGTAAGGTAGACTGCCTAGTTCTTTTGCTAGATCAGCATAGCAGCTATAGGTGGTGTCAGTTTGTTTCTCTAGGGTTCAGGTTCCCTTTATGTTCTTTTGGTGACTTCTTAATGTATATTGGGATAGATTGTGAACAAGGTCACCTGAGCAAGAGGAGCAAAAGTAGGACAAGAATGTTGGAGGGTTTGGGGGAAGGAATATATGTTTTAACTACATGGTCATATGATGATGATCTTTCCTGATCATGCAGGGAGCAGAGGAATAACAGACTAAGTTGATGGCTTTGAAAACTAATCCTACTCTTCTTGCAGGCTTTTTAGTACAAAAAGAAATGTCATTCGAAAGCATTAATTGAAAGTAATTGTGAAGATAACTTATTCTGAAATTTGGGCAAATACAATTATTCTTGTGTTATGGTCCTTATTGGTTACCCTGCTACAGACAGACTTGATGTTAGAGCTATAAGGAATGTGACAAATACTTTCTCCTTTTTTTTCCTTCTAGGATGTAAATGCTTATTTATTGCAGCTACACTGACATGATGGGGAAACTATGTGTGCTTATGTGGTGAAACAATCCCCTAAAGTATCCCTGAAATGTGTACTGAAAGCCTTTTGAGAAATACTGGCAGAAGAGAACTGAACTGTCAAGCTGTTTAATGAAACCACTAACAAAACCCTAACAAGTCTACTTCACATTGAAGTGGAAAATGTCTAGTAGGAGCAACTTTTACTTCAGTGAGGTGAAAGTGCACTATGAAAACTGTATGCCTTTGCTGCATTTGGGATTTGCTCAGTTACTAGGTATTCCTTTAAATGCTACTGTATTTTACAACATCATCGCAAAAAAGAAGATGAATTATACTGTTATGAAGACAAGACAGCAGAACCAGTTTTAAGGAACCAACAAAAGCAATCAGCATTAAGAGCTTTTAAATGTCTCTTTCACAAGAGAACTACAAAATGCACAACTATCTTCCAATTACATTAAAAAAATACAAAAAACTTTGGGATATTTAGTTACTTCTATGTTTTAATCAAATTATTAAAGACAGTTTTTGTTTGCACTATTGAGAAACTATACAGCAAAGATGCCTTAATTACTAGTGTTTCAAAAAGCCAATGTGTTAAGATGCAAATAGCTATTATGTTCAGATTGTGATGAAAAACTACAAAAATCAGGGTTTCACATTGTGTAGGTAATGAAACATTGCACATATACAAAGATTCATGTATGAAAAATATTATAAATACCTGAAGTTAAGCTTGGATGAACAGTTACTGCAAATGTCAGCAGAATGGTGAATTTATGTCTAACAAATGTTTTTATATTGTATATGGATTTCTAACACAGTAATCTTGTTCTGTATCATTCAAACTACATGCAAATAAGTAAATATATTAAATATATCTACTGTTTTTTCTTTTCAAGTTCAAAAAACCCAATCTCTAGAATAATCTCTTCCACAATACTTTTTATCATAGATATTTATGTCTATTGTTTGAAATGTTTACAGCCAGATGAGGCCATGTTATTCAAATCACACCCTTTTTATACTACCTCCTTTAAGAAACTGACAAAGAGCTTTTGCAAAATTGATCGAGCTTGAGCCTGCTCAATGATGGCGAGTTTATACCAACAACAGCATTGAGAATACAGCTATAAATTCTTTTACTGTCATATTGATGTGCTGTTCTATTTTAATTTAAAAGCTGTATCTGAATAGTTCTGAGGGAGTCTTAATCTTAGGCTTGCTGTTGCCTTTTTTAACTTTGTGATTAGGAAGCATGCTTTTTCAATTAAAACTTGTAAGTGCCACCTCTTCACTTAAAAGTGTACATGCACAGCATGTATGACCAAATAGACTACTTCTTTAAAAATAAGTACTTACAGGGGTTGTTTTCATACCTAGCATTAAGCATGTGCACTTTTATTGACCTGCAGGAGATGAGTCTTCTGATAGCCCCAAGTGGTTTTTGCTTTACAGATTAAATAAATTAATTTTAAACTCCTCTAGTGGTCAGTAACTTTAGGCCTCCTGTTGCTTCATTTTGTATTTAGTTTATGTATCATTATTGCTGATTTCTGAAGGCCAACTAGAAATCTGTCATCAAAACTTGGTGCTTCTGGTTATTTGACTGTTCTGTAAACCACCAAAGGTTTTGCATTTCCTAGGGCAGTCAGTTACAAAGAGTTTCTGTGACATCCCAAAACTGAGAATTTTGTGGGACAATCTGAAGACATGCACATAGCCAATATTTTTTCTAGAATTGTTATGTATCAGTAGAGGTATTTCATGCTCAAAAAGTTTTGAGGTAGGACTTTTCAAATGTTCTTACTATCAATTAAAAATTTAAAGGAACTATAGTATGACAACCTTCTTGTATTACTTTACCGTTCTGTTGAGCACTTAAATATAAAAGTAACAAAGTCTGGTTTCATCATTTGGGTAGGAATTGGTGGAACTCTTAGATTATTCCTCAAGGAGAATACTGTTTATGGAAACTCAATTATTTTTTTTTTTTTTGATAGCTAGGATAAATCATGGCCATTTATTTCTGATAATAGAAGAAAGCATAGTTGTAATTAATTAAAGAGATACTCTAGTATTTAAAAATCCATCTTGAATATAGATTCAGATACATGGGGCTTATAATGAATTCTGTATGTGGCCATAGTTACTGAATCCTAACTGTGGACAGTGCTTTTGTTTTAGAGGTGAGGTAAGATTGACTTGAGGACTATCTAATAAAGTAATGCATTATTTTTAACTGCCAAAAGTTGTATTTTGACAGCATCAATAATACAGTATTAAACATTGTCATTAGTATCTGTGCCTTATTTTAAATGAATTTTTTACTGTTTTCAGGCAGCTACTAGACTTTAAGAACAGGATTCAGGTGTCTGTATTATGAAATTATTTTTTCCATTATGTTCTTAATTCATTTAAACTATTCACCCTAATATTCAGGCTCAGCTTCTTGTATTCTCTTTAGTTCTCAAATGGCTAGGAATCAGTTTTGCTGTTACAGAATGTACATGTATAATATCTGGTCAAAGTTGACATGAGTTAAATGTCTTAACAGCTGTGTAACTCCATTAAATTCATATAGTTGTCTCAGTGAATCTAAGAATTAAGTTTATGAGCTGTCATGTGCATAAATGCTGATTTTTGTGATACTTTCTAAAAATGCTGTTTCTAGGATGTATCAAAAGATCCAGGCAGAATTAATCCTTTTCCCGTATGTTCTTGTGATGTAGAAGCACGAATGTACTTGAGGATGAAGGATGCCTCCACAAAGCTATTCTTCATGTTATACCACTTGCTATGAAACTGATGTCTTTGAAAAACAGTATGTCTTTTGCCTCAGTGTTCCCTGAGAGTACTTGAGGCTGTTTTGCTGAAGGAGTACTTCTTTTAAGTGTGACCCAAGATTTGCCCATCCCCTAAACTGAAATTAAAGAATCCTTCTGGCAAACTGTCTCTTTCTGCAGGGCTGAAAAAAAAATGCCCAATATTTTGTAAATGTAAGCAGCCAAGCTGAGGTATTGCTGATAGCTTGCTGAAGAGTGGAGATGGAAAAAACTATCCCATTAAGTAGTTGGGAATGAAGACGTTAGTGTGTCTTAATGATAAGTATGTCTCTCTAGGAGCTGTGCCTATTTCTCAGGAAAGAGTCCTCTACTCTTGTATCACACAGGTGCTGCAGTTCCAGATTACCTAATAGTGCTTACAGATTGTTGCTGGTATTACAAAAATTAGCTTTAGCCTTCCAGGAGCTTATTGTCTGCAGTGAGATATAAATAAAATGATTTCTTCCCTCCTGTAGGCTGCTTTATCAGAGGCTGCAGTTTTAACACTTGAGGTGCAGGAGGGATGGGAGCGTAGGAGAGGACAAAGTCCACGTGCCCTGCGCTGAGTGGCATCAGCCCCACCGCACTATACCGTATGTATCTTAAAGCAGGCTCTATTTTCATTTTCTGGTACATGAAGTAGGCAAGTTTGGAGTTAGAGGTCTTTATGCATTTTGCGTTGAAAAGGTAAAGGTTTTGAAGATGGATGCTACAGTGTTAATTTGTTGGGTCTTTTTCTTGAAAGAGTGGACATTCTTGTGTGTGGAAACTTGAAAGTATATTATGTGAAGCTTACATTTTAGACTAGCAAGTGGTTGCTTTTACCAGTTCATCTTGTCAGATCTTCCAGTTCTACAGAAGACTGAATGTCTGTCCTAGTGTGGAGATTTGCAGCTATTTTTTGTGCCTAGTTTTCTGGTGCAAAGTGAGACTGGTGGTTCATAATTAGCTATTTCAGAATACAAAACCACACAAATTATGGTACTGAAGTTATTCCAGCTTTGCACAAAGCAAATGCTACAGTTTATGAAAGCAGTTGATTCTTTTGAGATTAACTTTACACTGAGCTGATGCTGCATTAGTGAAGGAAAAAAAATGAAGCAGTTTTTAATAGTTTTGGTAAAAGCCAGACAGTGTAGTCTAATTTTTGCCTTCAGTCTGCCATCCTACACACAGTAATCATTGTAGGCTACAGATAAAGATTCACAGAGAAAATGGATTGAGCATGCTTGTGCTATTAGTGCTTATGTTATTCTTCTTTAAACAATTTATGTTTATTCCATGAGTTAAATGGCTTGTTTTATGTCTCAGAATGAGACTAAATGCAACTGTTTTTCTCCCCCTTTCCACATACATTCTTTAGCACTTAAAGATGTTATTTATTGCTCATCTACTTTAAATATACTAAGAGTATGTCTTGTTAGACGTGAGGGGGGGGAGATGAGAATTCTAGACAAAACACAGGGCTAGCTATTCAACATGATTCACTTTGAAGCAGTTGTGAAAAAATTCCATCTTTAAAAATTTTCACACAAATTTTGTTATTATCTATGAATTGAAGTGTGCACTCACAGCTCTAAGTTTGACTTTGAACTTGGTTGGAAAAAAATAAAATGCTTTCATTCTAAATAACTAGAGCTGCAGTATTGTTTCTGTTCTTGTTTTCTGCATTGAATACTAAGCTGGACTCTGATATTAACCTGCCATAAGGGAGGCATGAGGTGTAACACTGTCCTTTAAAGGGATAAAATGGAAATATTCACAACTCTCGCAGACCTAGACTATTTTTTTTTCTGTACTGGCTGGAGTATTGTAGTATATCTTTTTGTGTAGATTGTGGCTGCTGATCACATTGCTGTAAAATGAGATCTGCTTTCAGCTTGAATATGCTCCATAGTGTTTCTGATTCATACGGATCACTGCTTCAATTCAGGCAGTCACTAGTTTGAGCACTGTAGTGTAGATGAGCAACTCAGTGTTGGGGTCTCAAACATCTGTTCTTTGCTGTAACAAAACACAAGGATGCCACATTTATCTTTTCCACCTTTTTATTTTTCTCTTACTCTTTTATTTAAGTTCTTAGAACCATTTGAATCCTCTTTGGAAAGTGATAGATGCCAAAACGTGATAAAATGCTTTTACAAATACGCTTCTGACTTCTTTTAATACAGTTCTGTGAATAATAGTTTTCTGTGGATTTGGGAAGGAGGCTGTCTTCTGTATGTATAGGCTTGAAATAAACAGAACTAGTGGACTTTACTGTTACTGTAATTGTATTGCTGGTACTTTCTTTTTTACATAAGCACTATGCGTATTGTGAAACAATTAAGCCAAATCTAAATATCAAGATAAAGTTACATTCCAAAACTGCCTGCTCTTTCAGGTGTGTTGAAATACATATGCACCCTAGTATCATACTTTAAAGTGACTTGTAGACATTTTAAAATAGCTTTTGTAATTTATGATGTCTGTTTGTCAAATTGAATTTCATCTGTTGAACTTCACTTTCAAAAAGCCTAGATTATGTTTGGATCTTGCAGTTGCCACTTCTACTCATTTCAGATATTCTATGCATTGTAAGACTCAATGGAGTAAGTATTCCACCTGCAGAAAAACAGCTGGTCTTTTTGTCTTTTGTGATAACAGGCTTTCATTACATCTCTTATGCATGAGACAAACTTCTACAAGAGTTAACTGATTTTTAGAGACTTTCAGAAGAGGGTTGCCCCATACAAGAAACCTGTGGCATGTTTGGTTCCAAATGGGGAAAATGCATGACTTTAGGCAGCTGTTAGGACAGTACACATTTCATTACTATTGAATTGTCTTTTCTCATGTGAATCAGCCGTCCTATTATCTACTTAGTCTAGATAAAAGTGGAATGAGGGATTATTGGGGAGTTGAAGTCTTAACAGCTCCTGGCTGTAAGAAACCAAAAGTGCTTTTTCTATTCTGACAGGATTGCTACAATGAATTCAGAAAGGAACTGTTTGTTGTATGTTTGGTTTGAAGAGCAGAAATCTCTTAATACTTTCTATGTCTACTAATAGTACCTTGTCTTGAAGCTTAAAGGCATAAGCATTTATGTGTGTTCACGTAAAATTTTAGTTATTAAAATAAGTTTCTGACCAAATAGGAAAAAAAACCCCAACCTTGCTTCATTAGTTAATTTCTGGATGACTCTGCCACCTCATGTTCCAGCTGCAGGAAACAGTAAATTATAAAATTACAATTAACCGTCATTGTACACTGTAGTGATAAAACTTGATTTTCAACATTTTGAGGTTTAGGCTATTACTAGTGAATCAGTAAAACAAAGCAGTACTAAAGAAATAGCTGCCAAGTTTTGTTCTCAACCTTGTTTTTTGGTAAGTCAAAAAAGCCTGACTTTTTAATCAGCCAAAATGAGTGGTGTTCGATGGGAGTGTTAATTCTGGAGTAATACTGTGCCAGCTGCCCGCATTAGTATAAGAATAATCAGAGTAGCTGGTTGTGAAGTGAACCCTGCTCACCAGAGCAACTGTCTTTTCACATAAATTTTCTTAGAGCCTTTTGCTTTTTTTTTCTTTGCCTTTTTTTTTTTTTTTTTTTTTTTTTTTAAGATGTTACAATTGAGGTGGTTTTGGATAAAGAGAGCAGAGAGGGAGTTTCCTAAATCTGTTAATAGGATGATGGGGTAATGTTGCAAGAGGTACCTCTTAAAATATTGCCCTCTGAGTGGTGGCATCAATAATCATTAAAGGGGGTTGAGGGCTTGAATAAAGGCACATTATAATCAGGATTGTGGCCAGTGTGTGCTGTCCTGGATGTTAATGTAGGGAATTGCATAAAACTGGGGAAGGAGGAGTATTTAGGATATTCCCATCACCTGAAAAGGGTGCCTGTGATTGTTGAGAGATGGGGGTATGATGATACCTCCAAGTGTTTCCAGTACTGTGTGCCTACTCCACAGCAGTGAGGCACTTCACAAATTCAGGCTGGAGACCTGATGCTCACAGAGTGGTTTTCTTTCCTCACAGTTGCTGCTTTTCCACCCCTCTGACATGTTGGGGCACATCTGCTTGGCTGAATTTCCAGCTCCACATCCTTGTCACTTATCCAAGTGAGCATAAAATGCCTTCATATTTGGCACACCTAGTTTCCCAGGTGATGTCTTGTCCCTCAGGTCTTCCAGGTTCTCACTACAAAACAACTTGCTGCCATTGAACTGTGAAAATGCAGAGGCTGTGCCCTACACAGGGCAACTGTGCAGGCCACCATGGTATTTAAGATTAAGTTCTTGTATTAAGAGGGGTTTTGTGTGTAAATGTTTTTAAACATGAATGCCCTACCAGTGTTCTACTGGGTATTAATTAAAAATGCCTACAGTTCTGAACCTTTACAAATGGTAGGCTGGTGACTAGTTAGGGAGAAATCCTGATGCTTAGGGGGGGGAGTGGTTTGTTGGTTTGGGCTGGTGGTTTTTTTTCCTATTCACCCATCTTGCCTTCTCCTCTGAGTACAGTTCTTTAAATTTGTTGGTGCCAATTTGAATTTTCAGTTCTACAAGTTTGTCTTTCATGGTTTTCTGACCACACAAAATAATCAGTATGTTGGGTAGAGTGAGGATGTGTTATGTTCACAAAATGCTCTGTAGGCATGTTTGCACTCATTTCTGTGTAGAAGTGTCCTTTTTGCCCTTTTTTCTTCACTCCAATACATTTATGTTTCTATTGGTGGCATGTCCCTTAACATGTCTAAAGGGGTTCTTTCCACCTCACAGTTCTTAATTCAAAAAGCAGATTAGTTGCTTTCCAGATGAACAGAGAAGGTTGCTACTAAAGCTATAAACCAGGAAGGGGGATGGGGGAGAGACCCAGCAAAAACCACCAAACCACAGACAGCAATTCAAAACTCAACCCAAACCAAAAAACTAGAATTCACTTTTCTCTAGCATAAAGTAGTGCTGTAGCCAAATGACAACAAATGCTGCTCTCCATTTTTCATTAAAAATGGGACATAAGAATGTGTTTCTCAGCGAGGAGTCTCTGACATTACAAATTGTTAGGGTTTTTTTTTGGAGTTAGTGCACTGTGATTTAGTTTACTTTCTAAGTGAATATTTGGTTCATTACCTCAGCCACCTTACTCTGAAGGGCTGTAAATAAGAGGAGAACGCCCTTGGAGTTTTTCTTCACAACTGGCAGCTTGCTAACTTCAGCTTTTACCTTAGGGACTAGCAAGGCTTATTTCAGCATTTCTGTTTTCAGGATTTGGCATACATGCTTCTGATGCTGCTTTCTTATTTGCTAGATCTCTCTGAGCTCTGGAAAATGAGCATTTAGCCTCTGGTGATTCCTTTAAGTTTAGTTTGGTTGAAACAGCTCTGATGTCAAGGATTCTGCTTATGTGTAAGGAACTGTAAGACCTCTCTTCCTTTGTAAACTCACCAAATCTAAATTTTGATTGTAATAGGCTTCTGTATTGAGAAATCATTAATCTACAGATCTTAGTATCCTCATTAATACTTTTTTTCTGACAAAATGGATTTGTCTGTGGTTCCTTTGTGATATTTTACTCAACTTACAGTATTTTTCCTACCTCAGAGAGCAGTTTTTATCCATTAGCCCTAAGGTAGGTCTCCAAGATATTGCTGTCCATGTGTTTCTGGTTTAGCATAATTGTCTCATTTTTCAGGCATTTATATGAGGTTGTCTTTTGGCCAGGAAATGTATTCAGAACTTGAACTGATTTTAATAGTCCAAAATAATATCTTCACTGGTGTTTAGGAGAAGTAAAGTTTCTGATGAAAATATCATTTGTGTTGGCTTTGCAGCAATATAATTGAATTTTACGGTCTCAACAGTGAGAGACTCAAGAGGAAGAACTACTTTGAGTCAGATGGCTCCAGCAAGCCCTACCTTTTATTCCCACATCTAGTGGTGAAATAAAAGGAAGATAAGCGGCAATTACTGATTTAAGGATGGTTTGGACCCAGCCTTAATCACAGCTACTGTCTCATATATATGGCTTCTTCTCCTCATGGCACTGCCAGCAGTCAGCCACGCGGAGCTGTGGCGTGTGTGGAGCAGCTGCAGCACTGCTCCCTGATCTGCTTTGTGAGCTTCAGACACAGCATCATCTCTGCTAAGAGACCCTTTTGGTGAACCCTTAGTAGGATTCTTTCCTAGCTGAACTACCCTTAGAAGATGTTCCAAACTCTCATCTGATGTTATGTCAACAATTCAGTTATAAAAGAACATGCCTTGCTTCCCTGTGTGTGCTTTTTCTAGGTTAAGATGTGATTGTGTGCTTTGTACGCCACGAGAATCTTCTAATTTTAAATGCACGAGTTCAGACTTTCTAATCTCCCTATGTTTTGTCTGCCACAGCAACTGTTCAGCCAGATACTGGGCTGTGTAAAAGCCTGCAGTGGGACTTGCTGATGGTTTACCTGAGCTCAAGCTCTCTGTGGCCTTGCTGAAGAATGCTGCTCTTCCAGGTAGCTACACTGAAGCCTTTAAGAGGTCCAGTTGCTTTTTCATTGAGTATCGCGCTAATCTATGGGGAAAGGGATAGCACGTAAGATTGTCACTTTCAGAGGGGACAGAGTGGTGGATTTGATTAGTTTGTACCTTTTCTAGACAGGTATTACCTGGGACCTCAGTGCAATGTATATTTTTGTTAAGAGTTTATGCACTGTTTCTTCCCCTCTCTATCCTACCCACCCATCCCCAACACTTCTGCATGAATACAAAGCAGCCCTGGAAATTATTTGATTTTGTTTCCTCCTCCTCCTAATATTTTCCTAATATTGACATGTCAGTATCTAAAAAAATACCTTTACACTTGCAAGAAGTAATTCTAAACTAGACACCAGAGTCTCTGTCACCTGAAATGAACAACAGTTTTAAGGTGCTTTGCTGAATTCTTCAGGCTTGCAGTAAAAGTTGTAAATTAAAGCCTGCAACATTCTTTCAGTAGATCATAGTTACTTTATTCACCTAAAATAAGAATCTAAAAGCAAAGCACAAAATTAAACTCAGGACTTTTGCTATCTGTGGCAAAGCTACTACTTCCCTTGAGCCCTGAATTTAACCAGCCATTATAAGGAGCTACCCAGAGGAGCCTGCTGTCAAATATATTTACAGTACACTTACAAATAATGAAAGCAAGTAGCTAGAAGGGAAGAAAAGGCATTGCAAGGTCACTTATGCTATTATTTTTTCCCAAAAATGTATGAGAAATAGAAAAATGACCCATTTTGATTTGGCTCAAAAAATTGAGGAAGGAAGCATAGGCTTCCAAACCCATGACTCATATGGCAAGTACAAAACTTCATGCTGCAATTGGTAAGACTTTATATGATAATACTGGTATTATAAATCTAAAAATGATTTCATTTAACCCCCACAGTGCTTATTTGAGAATTGGCAAATCCTGCTTCAGGCTAAACTATTAAAGTAAAAAAAATAGGTATTAATGGAATATAGACAGAAATGCTGTTCTCCCATAGGACTCTTACTTACCTGTAGTCTAAGGCTGACATAGACATATTTGAGTCAAACAGGAAAAACTACTACTACTAATTGCAAAGCTGTTAATCACGTTGCTTTAATGAAACTGTTTAACACACTGAATAGCAATGTTACAACACATAGAAAATTAGCTTGTTTGCCATTGATTAATGCTAGATAATGCATGCAGTTCCCCACAGTGGGACATTAGAGCAGTTCTCTGTCATGTACAAACTCAGGATCATTAAGGCATGTCTTTACTTGCACAGTCTGATTCAGCATTAAAGCGCACACAAATAGCACTTTAAAGATAAAAAACAAGATTCATGTTTAGCTTACTTCAGTGTAATGGAGGTGTAATGCACCTCTAAATTATTTTATTCAGATAAACAAGGTAAAGATTGAAAGATAGAAGAACAAAAGTTGCTTATTTCAACAACAGCTTGAAAAGAGTCAGGAGAATTACAGGCCAATACATTGAAAGAAGACAGTAGGAAAAAGTTATCATCAGTTATTCTTCTAAGTGTTGAATTTCCAAGAAGTGGCAGTTGATAGACTTCTTTAGGTATCACCTGTGCACCTGTGTAGGTTATGTATCTCAAATGTCAGCCTTGTGAAAGAAAGGTTGTAGAGATGAACTTAAAACCAAAGAGAGTTATAGTTCTCAGCTTCTCAAAAGTGGGCATAATGTGTTTAAAAGAAAAAGGTTTCTACAGCTACTGCTGAAGATTTACTTCAATTCAGAACTACTGTAATTTTCTCTGTGAATGAGAAAAGGAGTTTAAGACCCAGCTTTGTTTCTTCTGCTTTGTCAAACAGTGCAAGCTCACAGTGCAAGCTCTGGCCCATCAACTTTCCTGATAGGCCAGAAATGGTTTCAGCCAGAAGGAGGATCTCTGTTGCTTTTGGCCTTTCTTTTTCCAGGTTCTCCCAACACAGAGGAAACTGTAGCATAATTTAAGCAAGTGCTTAAGGCTGTCTGAATTACTGCAGCCCTTCACGTGTTGGATGCAGGATTTCCCAGACTCTCTGCAGGGCAGACAACTTGTAGACCTGCTCTGTGAGTGTGTCACACGCTTGGTTCCTGAACAGTCTGGTAGAACATTCTACGAAAGTGCTTGCAGCTGCTTTGTGTTGCTCTGAGTTCCTGTCAGATGTGAACCAATTTTACACAGCATGTGAGCTTCTTGAGCCTGAAATGCAAAGAAAGGAATGTCATTTTGTGGTGGTCTATTACTAACACTGCAGTTAAGCAAAAGCATGCTTTCATATGTCATTCTGTGAAGGATGTGATGATAATGCTGTATTACGTGGAGGCCACCTTGTGGCATTATGGAAGTAAAATCCAGATGTAAAAAAAACAACAGCATTTAGACTGCATACCAAGAAATAAGGATGCTAAACTGCTTATATTTTTAGAACCCAAATATCACAGTGATGTGTCATTCTAGCCTCATGTGAATGATTGCAGGTGCTTTCCATACAAGTAACAACACAGGAATCTGAGGACGTGTGTAGCATCATTTGTGGGTCATAGCCTCTTACCTAGTCAGCTTAGTGAATGCTGCAATTCTTAAACCCACTGCTTGCATGGTTAATGCACAATTGCTGCTTAACAGATGTGTAGGGACAAATTTTTACAGAGAATGGGAGCAGATAAGGGGTGCAGTCAAAATACAGTAAAACTGACTTCCAGGTTACCATCATGTTACGTATTTGTTCTGCTTGCATGAGGGAGTCTGGAAACTTTTACAGCAGGAAAATTATGCTCCTTTTCCCTGTACTTAAACTATTAATTAAACTTCCTCCACCAAAGAATGAAATTTGAATTTAGTAAAGATCAGTTCAGTTGCAACCAGACAAAACTGGCTATCATCTTGCAGTCTCAGTGTCAGCATTTGCTACCTCCTAGGATAAGTGTGCAAAAGTAGAGTATCCTGTTCCTGGTTTTGTACATGTATTATAAGAAGATGAAAACAATCCATTCCTGAAAAAAAAAAAAATGTCCTGAAGAAGTTTGTCCAGTCAACTTGAGGTGAAAGCAAGCAAAGGAGTAGGGGAATGTTACCTCTCTGAGACAGGAAAGTCCTCAATCGTACATGCTGACTCCATGCTGTGGTGCTGGAGGTGTTGGAGATGCAGGAATTATTCTGACAGCTGCAGAGTTTGGAGGGAATTAAGAGATTTTTTGCTCCAAGATAGAGTCATTTAGCTTGCCAAAGGCATCTTTGGTCATAGAGTCCAGCCAGTAGCTGGACACTGACAAGTCCACCACTAAACTGTATTCCCTAAGCACCGCGTCTCTGTGTCATTTAAATACTTCCAGGAATGGTGACTTCACCACTTCCCTGAGCAGCCTGTTCCAATAACAGACAACCCTTTTGATTAAGAATTTTTTTTCTAATGTCCTATCTAAACCTCCCCTGGTGCAATTTAAGGCCGCTTCTTCCTGTCACTTGCTATTTGGTCAAAGAGGCTGATCCTCACATTGCTGCAACTTCTTTTCAGGTAGTTTTAGAGACAAATAAAATCTCCCCTGAGCCTCCTTTCCTCCAGGCTAAACAACCCCCTCTCCCCCAGCTGCTTCTTATGAGACTTGTTCTCCAGACCCTTTATCAGTTTTGTTGCCATTGTTTGAATGGGCAATCTGCTTGAAGCAAACCGAAGATGGCCTGCATACGTTTCTGCCCCAAGTCAGAGACCGTCTCAGGACATCTTATTTTCAGAAGAACAAAAAGGCTGTTGCTGAATTCAGGCTGCAATCCTCACTTTTCTGTCCGTGTTACCATTTCTAGTGTAGCACAGTAAATTCCCAGTAGATGGCAATATGACTCCACACTACAATAATTTTTTTTTAATGGTGCTGAAAGAAACATGCAGCACAATTTTTGTTAATTTGGTATTTAATGATAGTAAAGCTCCTTGGGTAGGAGAGAGTTCAGTAAATGAGTTACCTGGCTGTGGCCTTTCACAGTACCTTTATGTTGAACTGTTCCATCTATCTTCAGTTTGTGTATTCTCATAAACCTGCTCGTTTAGCTGGGCATTTTGAATTTTTCTCACCTCTAATTAGTTTATCAAAAACCAAATAGGCTGTAGCTATGAGTCTTCTGATGCACATGTAGTTCTTATTTATTCTTCATGTCAGCAAGGGCTGTATCTTTGCTTCCACTGAACATTTGTGAACCAGCATTACTCATCTGGTGTGTTGCGTGTTGTTATCTTTGTATCTATATCGGGGGACTGACTCAAAGATTATGGTAAGATTAGAGGCAGATGGCTGAAGGTGCTCCCTGCTTGTCTGGTCAAAGTCAACACCTCTGCATATTCAGCCTGAGTCACGCACAAAACAGATTTTGGGCTGCTGCTGTTTGTGGTCCAGTGTCTGTCTGGTGTATTACAGTAAACCAGTATCAGTGACAAATCATTTTCAAAAGCAAATATTTAAATAGTAGCCAAGGTACTATTAGCTTTAGGGAAAAAAGTTTTCAGAGCAATTCCACTGAAATGTTTAAAGGTGAATTATATGCTTTACTAATGGTGACCTGTAAGCAAAAAACACGTAGCAAATTTTGCTAGCATTCCAACTGTGGAAAGGATTCATCAAAAAATAAGTTCTCCTGCATTTTTTACAAACTCCTTTTATCCTCAGGATATTAAAAAACTCTCTTACTATTTAAGAGTATCCAACCACTAAGTATACAAACCACATAGTTCTTTGTAAACAGCTATGATGATCTTAGATTCTGATGTGGTGTTCAGAGGGATTTAATGGGTCTCCTCTGCTTTTTCAGTTTGTATGTGAAACCAAAGGTGACAAGAATCTGGAGACACAGATTTTAGTGTCACCAGTGTGATGGCATTACATTAATCTCAACCTTCTCTTTGTTCAACCCATTAGGGACTGTCAGCTCTCATCCATCTGGCTGACAGTTCTGGAGCATTAGTGACAGCTGGTTGAAGCAACTCAGACAAAACCAAAAATTTGCTTCTGAGTAGGATAGAACTTTTAAGAAACTTGCAATTTTCTATGTAGCTGCTAAGGAGTAAATCCATTAATGAATTTATAACTACATGGAAGTTATTCTTGACTGCACTTTCAAGTTCATAGAATTGTTTGGTTGTTTCAACTGAACTGAAACTGTTGCTTGGCTGTTTTATGTCTTTTTTATGAGAGATTCATTTGAAATCAAGCTGCAGAAAGTAATAGTAAAATTCCTTCCAGAAAAAAAAAACAGGTAGCATCTCCCTGTTGATGTACTAATTGTTTTGATAAATATATACCTGGGTGTTTTCGTGTCTTTGTTTCCATTTGTACTACTGTTCTTCTGGGATCTGTTCTTTTTACCTAGAAGACAACCACCCACAGCATGATATGAAAACTCAAAAAATAGCATTGTGAAATCTACTCAAGCTGCTGTTCTAGCTAGTCTTAACCAAAAAAAGAAAAAAAGAAAAAAAAAAAAAAAAAGGAAGTAATCAACCAAATTAATTTTTTCTCAGTTGTATATACTTGAAGATAGGGTAACTGATATATCTGTATGAAAGAGAACTTTTAATACATAAAGAAGTTACATGGTGAGAGGACAAGAGACTACTAACCTAACACTGAAAAGTGTGCATGCCAATGCAGCTATTGGATGAGGCAAGATGCTGTTTAATTAACCTCTCAGTTTGTTAACAGGATGATATCTATAGAGGGAAGCTTCTTGGATTAGATTATGAAAGAACAAATAAGGGTGTTTTTTTTCTTTTGGATTCTCCAAGGATTTAAACCAAGAAACAGTATTGTGTAGGTTATAAAAAATAAATTATTGGGATGAGGAAATCCTTAAAACTGGAGGGTATGATCATTCATACTGACAGTATCCTAAGACAGTTCCTTGAGGGTATTTTAAAAATAGGAGCATTTTTACACCAACTGCATGTAAAAACGTAGCATGATACGTCACTATGAAGAGGATTCTCTCTGTGGTGTTGTACTGGAAAGAGTGTTGTGTCAGTAGCTTTAGCATCAATGCTACTGGTTAGTGGTTCTGTTGGTAAGTACTTCTAACACTATTCAGTTCTGGCCTTCTTAGGTTTCCACCCCCCAAAACTGCTGGAGTTTCAGGCATTTGTGAACTTATGTGACAGAAGAACCTCATAGATCATATGTCTTCCTGATTTTCTCCAAAGTAGAGACAGCTCAGAGATACTACCGGACAAATAAATCACAATATCCCACTGACACAGGATGACATATGCTTTTTAAATCATGCCTAGTATAATGTAATGTTTTTATTATCAGCTGCTAACCAGGTTCATCTTGTTTAATGATAGTGTTTTCCACAGGTTCAGTGATTAACGCTGACATAAATAAGAGGTAAAAGGAAGCAAGTGTAGACACAACGTGACAATGAATCCATATGACATAACAGGACGTGCTTTGTAAAGGGAAATTAGGGGGCAGAGAAGGTATTACAGTCCTCGTGGTTCCTCCCATAAGTCTGTGCCTGCCTGCTAAGTAACACATTTTCATACTATTGTAACTAATCAGAAACAAGCCGCAGTGCTATAAATCATTTTAAAAGATGATACTTTAGGCCAAGTTCAATCTTTTGTAAGCTTTTTTGTTACTTCGCCCCCTAGAAAATGTTTATTAGTCTTTTTATGATAACTATTAGGATTTCTAACTAAAATGCCTTAAATAGATCCATTACTAAGAAAGGTAGATAACTTGTTACACATTTTCTTTCTTCAGGTTCACATTTGTTTCATTCCACATTTTAAGAGGCGGCGTATCTTATCCTTTGTTTTTACTCACAAACCGAAGTACAAGGGAGTTGTCCCTGCCCTTCCCACACCTGCTTGTGCCGCGACCTGTACAAGGCACTTGAACACGGGCACTTCAATACGAACACCGTTCGTGGAGCGGCGGC
>VXAC01002270.1:662234-700204 GCA_013399225.1 Rhipidura dahli
TCTCCGGAGCCGTGGGGCCCGCTCGCAGGCCTGGCCCGGTCCGGCCCTCAGGTGGTGGGCGGCAGGGGCCGCTCCTGAAGGGCTCGGCCGTGTCCCGGTGAGCCGCGCACCGCTGTGGGACCGTGGCTCACAGAATCCCGAGTTGAGCTGCTGGCCGTACTGGGAACACTGCCCACCACTCCTCCCCGCCTGGTAAGGGGCTGGGCACGGCCAGCCGTGCAGTGCCGTCGGTTTTGGCCGCAGCCTCCAGCAGACGTATCCAAACCAATGACTCAGGTTACTGGCCAAAAACTACGGAACGTAATTTTAATTTAAAAAAAATAGCCAAACCAAACAAAAATCCCAAAGGCGTTTGCATTGTCTGGAGGACCGTGTTTATTGTCAGCTTCTGTTGTAAATTTTACCACTTCTTGTTTGAGAACCTCACCTTGGCTAATAATTTACCCGATGTGGAGGCGTGTTTGTTCATGGCAGAAGTTACAACTGTAGTTCTATGTTAAGAGTACCCGTGAAAAACTTCAACTGTACTGGTGAAAGCCACTTTAAGAGATGTGGCTTTATTCCTTCACACAACATCATGCAAATGCAGCTGGAAACTAAAGATTCAGTCTCGGGTGGTACTGAATATATTCAGATAAGCAAAAGATCTAGAGAATCTAAGACGTAGGAATTATCCTTCGTAGAATTAAGAACTGAACTAATGTCATAATTTCAAGAGTAGAAGTAAATTCGAAAACCCTCTTCATGATTTTCAATACAGTATAATACATTGCTTTTAAAATATATATAAGAATGAGATTATGTGGAATTAAGATATACACTCATAAATATTCATAATTTTTAATTAATCTCACTACAGTAAGAGTTAACTTTGGCTTTGGGTTCTGTCAGTAGATTAGCACAACATATTCTGCTCTGCAGATCTTGTAGAATCTTCACTGTAACACCTGCTAAGCTACTACAAACAAGTTATGAGAGCCTGACATATATGGGAGCTGATTTAATGTCTGCTATCAGGCAAATTTCTAAATGTTCAATTGAAACTCTTAAGTTTCTCAAATACTGTAAAGAATGAAAAATTAAAAGGAAATTCCTAGGGAGACATACCACTTGCAATATAAGATGGTGTAAGCATTCTTAGGGATTCAGATCATCACATAAAGCTGGGTAGGTCCTTGCCTGTTAGAGAGAGGTCTGGTATGAAGGACATAATGAGAAATTCTTTGAGAATTCACTTTTAAGAGGGCTCATTTATTTGTTTTTCTATTGCATGTTTCTAATGTGTTAGGGTTTATTACATTTTTGCCCTTTGTCTTAACTTAGAATCTTATTTTCAGGAAAGAGATCTTTGTTACTCTTAACAGGGTAGAGAACACTAGGGTTTTCTTACTGGAAACTTCTGGAAACACACAGGAGGAAAACTTCTGTACCTTTAAGGCAACTAGTGCTGAAGCTTTCAAGTAACCTTTTACTAATATTTTCATTGAATAATCATGTTTAACATTTTAAAATAAAAGCCACCTGTATAAAAATCCCTTCCGTGTATATGTTCAGAGCTCTTAGTTTCCTTATTGCTTATTTAGCTTTCCAGCGTGGGCTGATCCTAAAGGGAGCAATTAAAAGTAAAATAGTTTGTGCAATAATGGCACAAACTGCTATTTTTGTGCATTGCAAATCGTCCCTAATACCAACCCACACTATGTAGGATGTCAATCTGGGACGGTTTTTGCTTTCAGCAGAAGTACTGAAGCAAAGTAAAACTTCATTGTGTGTTTTTCAGAAGGAGGAAGGAAGGTGTAAATTACTTCTGCCATCACTTGAATACATGAAATATAACTTATTTCAGATCTTATTTGGGCTGTTAAATTATTCTGCCAGCAAGACAACACCTTGAGGGCACAACAAAATCTTTAACCTAACAGAGAATTTCTGCTGCTGCTGCGGCATGCATTGATGAACTTAAGAGGCTTGATATTGTGAGTGCTCACTGATTTAAATTTTCTGTTCGGTCATTGTGGTTATATTAAGAAGTATAATATAAAATGATACAGCTTCTTTAAGAAAAAAACCAACAGAGAACCCTGTCTTATATTCTGGAGCATACTGAAATATTGTGGAACTCACTGTTTTTTTCAGGACAGATGGAAGTTTTGTGGTTCATGATGTGCCTTCAGGATCTTACGTAGTGGAAGTTATATCCCCTGCTCATAAATTTGCGCCTGTGCGAGTCGACATAACTTCAAAAGGCAAAATGAGGTGAGCCTTTCCTGATTTGTCTCTGTATTGATGAATTACTTGTGCCTGACAGCACAGTACAAGAACTCATGGGAACAGTGCTGATACTCCATCTCAGACTGTATGTGTCAGTTTCTTTTAACATCACTTCTAAAAGCACATTTCTCAAATTTCAAAATCTGGTATCTTTCTTCCTTTCATATTTATGGCCTGAAATAAGGAAAAATAGACTTTAAAAGTTGATCTATTTGTTTGCTTTTCTTATTTTTTTAAGCAGCTATCCTGAAATAAAATCTAGGCATAAATCAGTTTACTGCTTTGTCAATACCTTTTTTTTTGCTTCTTCCCTTTTCCAACTCTTTAATAAATGTTCTGTCAGGACTTGGCACAATGAAATTTTGAATATTTCTGTTGCACCCCCCTATGATATGTGTTACAGTTACTGGTTGATACTAGCAGTTGACAGTTTGCATTCTTCTGTAGGATTGTTAGCTTGTTTTTATGCTGTGGCCAAACCGCTCCTGACTGTATACCTGTAACTACAAGCTGTTCAGTAATACAGAAAAATCTATTAAGGTGGTTTTCATTAAAATGAATATGCATGTAGTTACTTTTTCTTTGTCCAAGCCTGCACATAGCATCTTAACTTCTAGGAATATAGTCATCAGTGTAAATACTCCTGCAGTATGTGTAGGGGGGGGATAAAAATTGAAATCTCACTGAAAGCTGTGCAAACAGTCTGTTTATAATACTAATTAATATAATATATTAATTTATAATATCATTATAATATAATTAAAATATTATAGTAATTTTGAGCTTATAATAATCTCAAACAATTTGAACTTTGTTTTTTTCCAAACTTTATGTAATTTTTATTTTTATGCTTTGTTAGTATCTTACTGACAATAATTAATATGTAATAAATACAAAAATATAGACAAAATATTGGGTATAACCTCTGCCTTAGCACTATTTATGTGTCTAAGGACTAGTGAGGTAACAGATTTGATGTTGAGTAAATTGCTAGAATACATCTACATAGGAAAGTCGCAGGAGGCTTAGCATCCCTGCCAGTCTGGCAGATAAAAACTATATAATGAGGAATGCAGTTGAGTAGTCAGAGATGCATGGAAAATGGTGATACCTGGGGAAAATGTCAACAGGGCTTTTTTAATGGATGTGCTGCCTTAGAAAAATATGCCTTTAAAAGTTCCTAGAAAGCAGAAACAGCATGTGGATAACAGATGTATTTGGTAAGAGCTACCTGAAAATCTCAAGTTTTGAAGAAAATATGTAGTATAAGGTAGGAGGGAAAGACATTCGGTAGATGAGTATTTGGTGAAAACTTAAGAAGGAATAAATTATTTATGAGCAGAAGTCATCCCTGGAGTTGCACAAAGTGGGTAAATATTCATAAATCATGGAAAATGGGTGAAGAGTGACAAAGGTGGTAGTACTGAGTAATTGTCTAAATATTAGGCCCCAATGAAGAATATTAGTGAAGAACTATGGAAAAACCTTACAAAGTAATAAAGACTGAGATTCAGTATTGATAAATGCAAAATAATGCACTAATGGAAAAGGTACTAACTTCACGTACAAGTAATTGATGTCCTGAGCAAACTGGTTAAACTACACTACACTGTTCAGATCTGGACCCTAAACAGCATAGTTTTTCTTGCTCATTGCCAAGGTGACAAAAAATGTTTTGCTTTTGATTTCATAAAACATGCTGCTGAGAGAAATTATCTTTTGAAAAGTGAAGCCTAGCTGACACTGCTTAGCAGATGATTTTGTTTGTAGTCTTTTATTAAAAGTTGTTTAAACTTTTTAAAATCTTTATTATTTACTGAACATTCTATGTTTATAATTTTCAATTATTTACATTTTTCTTAATAGAGCAAGATACGTGAATTACATCAAACCCTCTGAAGTTGTCAGGCTGCCTTACCCACTCCAGATGAAATCATCTGGACCACCTTCATACTTTATAAAGAGAGAATCTTGGGGATGGACTGATTTCCTCATGAATCCTATGGTATGTACAGGAAACATAAAAATACTTAAAGTATGCTAAGGATCCAAGTACAGCTACTTGTCAGAATACTAAGAATAAAACAGTTGAGGAAAAATGTGCGTTTTTCCTTTGCTCTTCTGAGAGGATTTGATTCTTCATTTTTACTTGCTTACAAATGGAAAGTTTTTCTATGACATCTCTTCCCCAATATACCACTGTTAATGTACATCCTCTGAAAATAGCCTGTAGTCTCCTCCTTTGACGATGTGATGCTGTTCTTGTAGTGCAGCAACAAGATCAGCATGTTGCAAAATCGTAATTACAACACATGTAAGAGAGAACAACCATTTGCTTTATTGGTCCAATTTTGAAATCTATTATTTAAAGCACAATAGTCCCTTATCAGGTTTTTTTCCTGACAAGTGGGTTAATGTTACTGGCTTACTGATTCAGAATGCAGTAGTTCTGGAGTCTGGCTGTTTAGTAGAGCTTCATTTTATTTTAGTAGGTCTGAAAGTGTTTTTAGATCAACACCTAGGCTGAAGAGGTATTTCCTGTTTTCTCTGTAGGTGATGATGATGGTTCTTCCATTACTGATATTTGTGCTTTTGCCTAAAGTTGTCAACACCAGTGATCCTGATATGAGGCGGGTAAGTATGTTCAATTGATGCATCTGTAGAGACCAAAGATAATGAGATTTCAAGGCACAGAAAAGTAGTAAAAACAAAACTGTACTTTAAAAGAAGGCTTAATGGGCATCATTTATCCAGCTAATACATTGTTGCTGTTTTAACAGAATCATTTAATAAGTGTCAGGTGTGTTGTGGAGAGTGTGTTGTGGGGTTCTCTTTCCCTTCAGCCTAAACCACAGTTTAGTATACTATTAAATCCAGATGTCACACTACTATATATGATATGGAGTCTTAATGTAGTCATTGAATTATCTGATTTATTGTCCTTTCATCATGCAAAATGCCAAATAGCAGAAAGCTAGGACAAAATGGAGATTCAAGGTGTTTACTAAATCTTTTCTTTTTACAAGTATTATTTGTCTGTCATGGGTGGCTGCTTTTTGAAGGCTTGGTTAACTAAAAACTCTTTTTTCTGTAAATGACCACTGTCTTCAGTAGCGCTTTATAGGTGTCTGAGTTTTTTTTCTTTTTTTTTTTTTTTAAATAAGTAATAGCTTTAAAAAGCATATTAGAGCTGTGTAATGCTCTTTTGGCTATAGTTTTGATTAAAAAACAGATACAAAAATGTGCTAGGTATTCATGACATATTCTTCAAACTAAGCTAAATCTGGAAGTTGGATTTTAAAAAAAGATAATCACATACTCCTTACTTTTTTTAGTGATCTGACACTGCTTATAGACAGGCTGTTCTGATGGTAAAACCATCAAAACTTCTGATGATTTAGTCCTTATGAGATAATTGATATGAGTTCTTAAAGAGAAAGTTTTAAGTTGAAAGAATTTAGCTTATAATTTGTCTTTAAAGAGTAGAAAAAAAAAGTTGTTTTTAAGAATTAAATTGCAGTGGCATTCTCTAGATGACCATATATTACATTGTTAAGTGTTAACTTGTGGAGTATATGGAGCTTGTATAAGGTTTTTCAAATTAAGAAAGTAGGGCAATAAAAATATCTTATCCCTTTAAACAACATCAAAAAATTAGTAATTTTCTATGAATAATACTAATTTGAAAAACAAAAATGTGACATCTATGAGAATACAGATCTGAATTTCTAAACATTTGCCTAAATTTTAATATGGAGAAAAGTAGTGCTGGAAATAAATAATTTTTATCTTTCAGATTTTTTTTATCAGATGTTTGCCCTGTAAGACTGCTTAAGACATGGTTACCATTTTTCATACTGCTTTTAGTTTTGAGGTTTTATGTTTCTGTGTGTAGCTGGGTGTTTGGTTGTGGTTGCATAAAACTATGTAGCAATCTGTGTCCTGGAGTACTACAAAAAGTAAAACAGTATTTGGGAAAAATTTGGTATCCTTCTCATACAGTCTTTCAGCTGATGCCTTAGATACAGCCAGAATTGTTACAAGCTATTAAAATTATCTGATCTTTGCATGCAGGAAATGGAGCAGTCAATGAACATGCTGAATTCCAACCATGAGCTGCCAGATGTGTCTGAATTCATGACGAGACTTTTCTCTTCAAAATCTTCCAGCAAGTCTGGTGGTAGCAGCAGTAAAGCAGGGAAAAGTAGTTCTGGAAAAAGGAGGTAGTTAAGTCTTCCTCCTAAGTCTGAGTTTGCACAGCTGTTTGTTATCATGTGGTGTCATGGTGTCATATTTGTCTTGAAAGATCAAAAAGCCACTACTGTAACTTTAACCAGGCACAACATACATTATGCTACAAGTGTGGTTTGTGGCTTTTTTTAGACTGTATAAGCTGTTTTGTACTTGACAGTAAGCAAAAGAGGACATGGCTTCAATACTGTACCTGTATAAAGTTATTGACGATACTGAATTAACTGTATTGTTCTGTAGAGAATTAAAATAAATTATACAATGCGCTTCACAGTAATAAATGTCTTAAGACAATGTATAAAAAAATTCAAAGATAATAGGAGTTCAGTTTTAAGATGTCATTAAGGTTTTACACTTGCTGTTGAGTTTTGAAATGAATAAATCATCCTTTCAAAATTGAGTTGTGAGTTTACCAAGTAAGTAATTTGCTGTATCAGCTTGTCACATGTTACATATAAAATCATTTTATTTTATGCTGTTTGCTGCCTGTACAATTTACAGAATCACAGAGTGGGTAAGGCTGGAAGGGACCACGGTGGGTCCTCTGGTTCAGTCTCCCCGTCACGGTCATCCTAGAGCATGTGGCATGGGATTGCAGCCAGATGGTTCTTGGATAACTCCATTGAGGGAGACTCCACAGCCTCTCAGGGCAATCTTCAGTTCAAAGATTTTCCACTATGTATTGCCCAGTTTTATTCTGATCTACTTTCTGCTAAAAACTCTGTGGGAGGAAAAAAAGCAAAGTATCTTGCATAAAGCCATTTAAGCTGTCAAGATATTGGATCTTTTTTTTCTAGATTACATGTACTTTCTGCAACACTCAGGCTTCTTACTGTTTTTCTGTGTGCTGTGCTTTCAACTTACCAGTGGTATGATTTGAGGCCAAGTACAGAATTTTAAATAGAGTTAACTCATTTTAAAATGAAAGATAAGAACTTAAGGTGTAGTAGGAAGCTAAATTCTGCTCATCTAATGAATTATGTTCCAAAGTATATGGCTCTTAAGGAATTCTAAGTCACTGGCAGAACTTAGTTCTTCGAGCATGCCTGTATGTCTCTTACGCAATATCTTTTCAAGCTACCCAGAGAAAAGTTGAAAAAACAGATTGTTTTTCACTGTTTAAACATTTGCAAATTAAAATGACAGCAATACTTGCCAAGCCCTATTAGCAACAGCCCATAAATTATGTTTTTCAGCATAAATGCTTTCTTCTTCATGTTTACAAGTGGTAGCTTCTTAGGTAACAGTGTCCATGCAGTGTAAGTAATGTATACCTACTTCCAAAAATGGTATTTAACATTCATTTACAGTGCATCTGAAATAAAATCAATTCTAATGCATACATTTGTTCTGCCATACACACGAGAGGACTATAACTTTTCTTAGAATACATATTTAGTAATTATGCTGTTGCATAAGATTAAGTAAATTTTTAAGATGGAGAAGAAATAACCCAATGTTTTCTGTGGGCAATGAAAGATTTCAGTCTGCAAGGTAAGCTGCACATTTTTGCTCTCTTTTTGTTTTGATTGAATGGTCTTTTTGCTTCACAAATTAAGTAAAATATTTTCAGTGGGGATAAAAGGGTATTTGGATAATGAAATAAGGGTCAAGTTGCATTGATAAAGAAAAAAAACCAAACCACTCCTCTTCCAGCAGTATCTTACTGTAAAATTTAGATGAAAAACAGGAAGCAGTTCTTTGAAGATGGAGCAATTAGCATTATTACTGTGCTGTCCTGGAAAGTACAAGCGATGGATTGTTTAACAGTAATTGAAATAACAACTAAATTGCATTAGATTGTAATTAATCATACTGATGCATTTTTCCATGTTACAAAGGTTGGACCTAATATTTCTGCCTTCTTTCATGGTGTCTGATCATATTCTTGATTTGTCTTCAAGGGAAAATGGAGAATTCAGGCAATGAAAAGATGAAAATCTTTGTTAAGAGTTCAGAATGAAAAAGTTCACAGGAATTGTAAGGATCCTAGTAAAACTTTAGAAGGAGCATATGGAATATTCAACACTTCTCTTTTTCTTAGGACTTTTTATATGAAGGTTGAGGCAGTTTCTTTGTTCATCAGGATCAGATGCAGTGTCCCGCTCTCAGAAACCTGTTACCGGAAAAATTCAAGCTCAAAAATCTTGTACATTATTCACCTCCTTCTCAGACACCTTTGTGATAAAGTAATTTGTAGAAGTGTGTATGTCTGCTGCTGAACTACTGCTAGTTACTTTTTTTTTTTAAATTTTGGAGCTGAAATCTGTGTGTCAAGTGAACAAAGAGGTTCTAGCTGGAGTGCGTTGGTCACTTACAGTCAGTTGGTCATTTTGTAGTTTAACATCAGCCAAAAGCCCAACTCCACACAACTGCTGACTCACTTTTACCTGGTGGGATGGGGAGGAGAGACAGACGGGTCAAAGAACACTCGTGGGTTAAGATAAAGACAATTTAATAGTGAAAGAAAAATCTGCACACACAAACAAAGCAAAACAAGGAATTCACAACTTCCCATAGGCAAGCAGGGGTTCAGTCATCCCCAGGACAATAGGGCTCCAGCAGTGCGTACTTGGGAAGACAAAGTCATCACTCCAAACATCCCACTCCTCTTCCCCCGCTCTCTATGCAGAGCATGATGCCCTATGGTCTGGAATATGCCCTATGGTCTGGAATATCCCTTTGGTCAGTTGGGGTCAGCTGTCCTGGCTGTGTCGCTTCCCAGCTCCTTGTGCACCCCCTGGCCCCTTGCTGGTGGGGTGGGGTGAGGAGCAACCTTGGCTCTGTGGGAGCACTGTGCAGCAGTAATGAATAATGTCTGGTTATCAACGCTGTTTCCAGTAAAAGTCCTAAATATGTCCCCACACCAGCCACTGTGAAGGTTGCAACTCTACCACAGTTAAAACAAGCAGAGTCAATTAAAGCTGTAATGTGGCTTTGGGCTATCATAAATGCCACTAGGCAAAACTTTCTTGATCCTGTAGGAGTTATTATTATAATGCAAGGTTGACTTTCTGCAGAAAATAGTATTTGCCGTTGTTCAGTTTTATTTTCTTATTTACAGATTTTTAGGAGTCGGTCTTCTGCGTTAGGTCTGACATCTATATTTTCAAAAAACCCCCATAGCTGCCTTTTAGTGAGGCTTCTTGAGATAACATAAGGCAGACTGTAAATGGAAGCAACTTAAACGGAAATTAACGATTTACTGAATCTACTTGGACTGTAGACAAGCTGATTTCCTTATTGCCAAAAGGAGGAAGACACACTCCCTCAGCTTGGACTGGGTAGCCCTGCTGCCTTCTGATTACAAGTTCTGGTACTTCTCAGCCTTTGTCATGCATTGATTTAACAAGAGAAATAGGTTCATCAGTCTGCTGGAATTCTCTTATGTTTTAGAAAGTCAAACCAGCTCACAGAAGGATCAAAGAAATCCCAGAGCCAGCAGAAAGTAAGCACCAGAAACGTTCAGTCAGAGGCAGGAATTCTCTGTTCTGGCACTGAGAGCGAGTAATACAATGAGCTCATTGCATCTTGAGGATTTGTAGCTGAAGAGCTCATTTAGCCACATTCTAAATGAGTGGGCAACAGAGTTTATGACAAGCCCATGTAGAAGGGAGAGGAGACATACATTGCTGAAGCCTGTTTTAG
The DNA here is from genome assembly GCA_013399225.1 of Rhipidura dahli. NCBI lineage: Eukaryota > Metazoa > Chordata > Aves > Passeriformes > Rhipiduridae > Rhipidura > Rhipidura dahli. Next base: position 672,405 of record VXAC01002270.1, read on the forward strand.
CTATTACTCATTTAAGATGGTCTGGAAGGTGTTTAGAACAGTTTGGTATAATTTTATCAATTGCATCATCAAAGATGCTCACATTCTTCACATGCAGGGAAGAAATCTAATGTCAGCTACCTCCTCTCACTGTTTGAAACAAATATTTGTTGGCTCTTTGTCTTTTTGATGCAGTGGGGATGATAATGGCTTTGTAAATAGGGTTTGTATTGCTTCAGAGAAACAGGCTGGCTTGTGATTATGATTTGTATTTGTGAAGAGGACTTTAGTATCAAGTGCCTTGGGTTCTGGTGCAACTGTCAGACTGTACAAAAAGTCTATTATTTCTGTTTCAATTTCTTGTTTATGAGTTGTGAGAAGCTTGTCTCATAAAAGTAATTGTGAAGATAAATTTACTAATGAATACTGGGTACTCAGATTGTATGGCTGTGATCTTACTGAAGAAAATCCAGTATGTAATCTTCTTAAAGAGCACTTTGTTAAGCATTAATATATACATTGTTATATGTATCTGTTAAAGCAACACATTTAAGTAACTGCATGTTAAGATTTCCAAAACAATCTAGGCAATTTAAGTACATATTATTTTCCAACTTTGTGAAAAGTGTATTAAATCACTAAGAACCATTTAAACATCTCCAGTTGGGTGTTAATGTACCCTTAATTGCATAAAGGTCATGTGTGATCAGTGGCTCTAAGAGGGCAAAGTTTGTTTTACAGTTTGATAAAAGGACCTTATTTTTACAGGCTAACAGTGATAGCAGTACCTTAAAGTACTAAAAGGATTTAATTTGCATGTTTAATTTGAATTTTTAAGCATGTCTGACCTTAATTCTACTGCTATTGGTAGTTAGTAGATAGTGAATTTGTATTCCTACAATTTTGTGTTTCATTTGAGACTTACTTCTTTTAGGAAAACAACCAATATAAAATAAGTAATTACAAACCCTTTGTGATTTTCATTGTGTCAGAATAAAATATGGATATGTGTGGCTATATGTTATGCTAATTTAACAAATTGAAGGAAAATGGAAGTGTTTACATGTGCTGTTAATGGACTAAGGAATACAGAAAGAACTTAAAATGTTAAACTTCAAATCAGTGGAAAAGCAGATTCACTGAACAATGTTAAAGAGTTAAAAATATTATACATGCACATTTTGCACATTCTTAGGCATGAAAAGCACAAGATGCACCTGTGGTGTGCAGGGCACTGGGAAGGTCCCACTTAGTAGGCTTAATCGTGGTCTGTATCTCCAAAGGCTTGTTTCCAACCATGAGTGGTCACAGAGGCCAGCTTGGCAGGAACAGCCCCTGTGTGTGCTGTGCTCTCCAAAACAGAGCAGAGACGCTGTGGCTCAGGAGCTGCTTATTGCCTGTGGTGGCCTTGCTGCCATATCCAGGAATTACTGTGAGGGGAGGGACAGTGCTGTTATTAGGCATATTCCTAAAAAGGTATTGACAGCTAGTGCACAAGCTTAATACTATGAATCAGCAGGTTCCCACGTCCTCTGGCAGTGTTTCATTTGGTAAGATACTTGAAGCTATAATTAATTGTGAGGAGAAAAATTTGGAGAAAGCCTCCAAATGCAGAAGAAAATTTAAATATTTCTGTCTTGACATTTTTAACTCAAATATTAAGGTTTGCAAAAAACTGTAGCTGGAAGTTGTTTCCATGATGTTCCACAGACATTGTTTTCTAGGTGAATATAGTGTTGGCAGTAGACAAGTGAGCAAATGAACTGTAGTCCCACACTTTAGAAGAGCATTGACTTCTTTGCCTATTTGGTACTTGCCAAATGGTATTTGGCCATTACCCATGCAAGTGAAGAAAAAGCAGTTATCCCATGCTTCTTTCCATCTGGCAAAGATTGCTACACCATTCAAGAGATCAAGTTCATCAGTCTTTCCCTCCATCACTACACAAAGACTGGGCACCCCCTTAAGCCTTTTCCCTAAAAGGTACAATCTAGCCAGTTTTGCCCCATTCAGTGCAGGGTTCATTCTGTCTAATAGTCTTCTAATAAATACATTATTACACTTTCAGTTCCAAAAAGCAAACAGTATTAATAATGGAAAAAAAATAGAATTAAAAAAAATCTTACTTCTTTCATCATTTCACTGGCTTTAAAGACAGGACCTTAGACCTTAATGACTATTTTGAACATTATACTGTGTGAATAATCAGGTGATTCAGGCCATATATTAGTACAACATTCAGGGAGCTTATAGTCAGGAAATTGTATTCTGCTATTCTGTAGGAATAGTATTGAGTTTTAGTCTATTTTCAGATTGAGCTAGTGAAAGCTTCTTGAGGTCATAAATAGGCTGAGGCATTTTAATTTATTTTATTTCTGTGTTTCAAAGGCCATAAAGGATTATTCATCCTCTTTCATAATAAATACTGATTTTTCAGGAAAATGTGTTCACTTTTGAAATTACAAGGTTATTCCTTCAATTATGCTGTCAGTAACCTTTATGTAATACCTTGTTTCTTATAAGGCTATAAAGATTTAATGATAGAATAATTTTCTGTGGAAAAACAAGTGGAAGTTTAGCTGGTTAGCTCATGTATTGACGATGCACAAAACATCACAGTATCATTCGTGTTATGTGTTTGGCTCTGCATGGCTGGTAGGAATAAAAATTAAAGACTGTCATTCAGTCAGGGGCGAATAGTAGAGAATATGCAACAGAAAGAAAACATTTTGTGGCATTTTTCAAACAAAACTGAATTTTTGACTGACTCTTTAGATTTGAATACAAACATTAAAAAGTAATATAACAGGTGGTGAAACTCATTTGCAAACAGAGCAAATAAAAAAGGAAAAAGTTTTTTTAAAGAAACTTTTTTGAAATATTAGAATGTTCTCCTCAGAGGCTCTCTGGATTCTTTAGGGGTCTTCCTGCTGTCCGGTGCACACGGGTGTAAGTTTTTCATTGTGTTTCAGAATGGAGAATAGGACACCCCAGCTCACAGTCTGGTGTGCAGGGCACAGGACTGCTATTTACCATGCAGATGCGTGGAGAATCTAGTTAAATACTTGAGAGTAGTACTTTCCATTCCTGGGATCAGTACAGAATAAGACTTGAAACAAATTTCTGGCAGTAGGGAGGAATGTTTCTTTCCTGTCCTATGAGTTGTTTTCTCAAATGTGGTTTAGAATGCTTCAGTGTGGTAGGTGAGAAATGCATAAGCTATGTTAATAAAGAGTATCCAAAGAAATTGGAGGTCAGACCTCCTAATGAGCTTGCACTTTTGCTGTGCTAAACATTCTCTCTCAGAAAGAGGAGGAGCTCAGATGAGATGTAGAGCAGTTACTAAAAGTTACTGAAAGGCAGGCTTATATTGGAGTAGGTACAGCATCCATCATCATATTTACCAAAAGTGATCAGACTTGAACTGTGGTGTTATTACTGGGTTTGTGATTAAAGGATCCAGATGTTTGTTTCATAAAAAGAATACCTCTACCCATAGCTTTGTAAGGGTCCCCCATATTAGACATGAACATCTACAGACAACAAGGAGAGAAATTCTCTCATTTTTGGTTTTGAATTGTAGAGTTGATACTCCCTCTTTCCTTTTGGTTTGTTTTTTTGCTCCTTCTAATCACACAGTATTTGCACAGAATTTTTTCACTTCTATTTGCCCTTCATCTTTACAGAGACTACGAGAGTCTTGTTGAAATTGCAGTCACAAGCTCTGTAGAGCTGGTGCTGGCAGAAATAATTGTATATATCACTTTTCTTTCAAGTGTTTCACTGGTAGCAACCAATTATTTCTATCACCAGGTAGCTGACTAATGGTGGAGAGGTCATTTGTCCTGGAAAGATCTGCTCAAACTGCTGTGCTTTCTTTTAAGACTTATTTTATTGTTAGGGTTTTGGGTTAGGATTTTATAGAATCAGACACAATTCACTGCAAATACAAGAGTTTAATGTAATGCACTGTTTACAGTTTTTTCATTGGGAAAAAAATAGAATTGAACAAAATGTCCAAAGGGTCTGGATAGCTTTTCATGAAAAAGTCATCTTAAATTCCAGTAACTAACACCAAAAGTCACCTCCTGCTTTCAACCCCTTCATTAGTATCACATAGTAAAGAAACACATTTGTAGAATTCTGTCTCTCAATCAAATCTGTTGATTACAAAAATTGTGCATGATATTCTTCATACACTATCTCTTTATGCATCTTTTGTATATGATGGAATACACTTGGCCCCTGAAGCTCATTAAGTGCCTTTACAGCTTTGCAGTCCCTTGTTAGCCTTTTTTAATCTTCTGGAATTTTGTTTAGATTTGATAGCGCACTTTTTTTAAAGTAAATAAACGTCCACTTCCTAAATTTGCTTCTTTGTAAAACGTGGTTACATCTGAAAAGATTTAAATTTCTAACTTCACTTAAGGGTTTTTCTATTGGAGTGTTTTATTGTCTATTTTTTCCTTATGTGCTTTTAATACTTGATATATATAGTTTATGTTTACATACTTTTACATCCTAGTAATTCCTTTATGTTCCAAGTTAGGAATTTGAATAAGCAGGTATTTCTGCAATAACAATGTGATGTGGTTTATCAAGAGAAATCTGAATCAGGAACAGGGCTCTACTCTGATTGCTATTTTTAGCAGTGTTTACTTGCTTCAGTTAGCTCCTTTATGAACAAAATACAGACTAAAGTTACCAGTGCAGCAGGGTTACATTCATACCCGTGGAAGAATCCGTGAATGCACCTGCAGATCTTGCTCTGCCATAGAGTGTTCCTTTTGAAGGGAACTTCAGTGTTCCTTCTCCAGCCAATCAATGCCAGGGGGCTTGGTCTCAGCAGTGGAATGCAGACAGCATGACTGCAGATATAAATGATGAAACTCCCAGCCTACACTGTAGGAATGTGCTCTTAGCCTGTGCATGGCCTTGTGCTGCTGCAGCACTTTCAGACAGTGTTGTCTGACTGACCATCATCTGCAGCCCAAGTATACCATAACCATTCAATACTCCAGTAGCCAGGAAAGGGTATTTAGCCAACCAGACTGAAGCAGGGGTAAATAAGAATTTAAACCATAACCTTGAGATCTTTGCATGAACTTCCCTTAATTTCTAAATTCTATCGTTTTTTTCAGAACCAATTTGTTAAAGAGGTATTGCAGGTTTTCTAGCCTGTGCAAGTTCTTAAACTCATAGGTTCTTAATGCCATAGTTCCTTAAAATCTTTCAGTAGTCATTGAGCAATCTGACTAATTCTTATGATATGATCTCAACCTCTCTCCTGGAGAGATCTGTGGGCAGTAAAATGTGTTGTTTTGACAGAATTTTTTTTCTCCTACCCTATCCACCCCCTGTGTATTATTCATGTTGCTATCAATTTTCCTTAAACAGTAGGATCAAGAAACTAAGTCACATAGTTAGTGTGAGACAGTAAAATCTGTGATAAACATGATTTCCAGGAGAGATTGATTCCACAGTCATTTGCAAAGACACATGTTAGAGTGGTGGGATATATGTGTTTTGGTTTGGTTTTTTTTTGGTTTGGTTCTTTTCCCTGGGCTCATCATCAGACTGAGAATTTACTTTGTTTATTTAAAACCTGCCTCATGTTTTGAAGCATTATTTTCATGATCCTTCCAAGCTCCCTTCCCTTTTTGTTTTTTTTTTTTGTTTGTTTTTGCAATGCTACTGAGCTGTGAGGTTGATAAAGAGCACCAGAAGTCACAGCATTTCTCTTTGGAAATGAGATGGTTGCCATGGAAATGCTTCCAGCTGCTTCTTGTCCCAGTTAAGAAAATAATTTTTAGACTCCTAGATTACAAGGTTAAGCTACAATATTTAAAACTAAATCACATAGCTAATTGACTTAAAATTAAGATCAACACATTCCTTGTTAAATATCTTTGGGCTGATAATCACCTGAAATTCTTGAATTAAATATTTGTTTAGATACTTAATTTTTTTTTTTCTATTTGTTTTTGTTCAGATGGAAAATATTTTCAACTAACTGATTTTACTAGATGTGTTTTTGTAGGAGAAATTATCCTGAAAGTTGACTGCTACCTAAACGAGTAGCATTTAAAATATGACTCTGAGTTTGACTCATATTTTGCAATATGCCAAATCTGGATCAGACCTGAAATGCTAGATACTTTTAAAGTTTATTTTCTCAGAAGTCTGGACATTTGATGAAGTGTTGGTTGTTTTGGTGGTCTCCAGTCACTCTCACTTTGAACAGGACTACCACCAACACCAGTTCATGTTGTGTCTAGCCAGTATTAAAAATCTCCAAGTATGGAGGTTCCACAACCCATCTGGGAAACCTTTTCCCCTGCTCTTCTACTCCAGGTGAACGAGCTTTCCCAAATGTCCAGTTTGAATCTCCATGTCACAGGCTGTGGTCATTGGACTGTGCTGTTATTATACTATGGGATCAATCATGCTAAAAGCCTGGTGAGGTTCAGGTGAATACTGACATGCAGAGGAGCTTTAGTTAACATCATCAGTGAAAACTGGAAGGCACAAACTTCTCTGCTCCTAACGTTATCAAAGGAAAATGATTAGACCATTGCCCCTGGTGTGAAACACAAAGAAAAAATCCCAGAGCTCCTAGCACAGTGAAGTATTGCCTACAGGGGATTTGCTATGGGATGCAGGGGAAAGGGCACTTTGCAATTGTTTGGAGGTTATTATGGGATACTTTTAATGGGGCTCTGGGAGCATGTAGAACTTTCTATTAAATGTTTAGTGAAAGGACCAAAGGTCATAAAAGGAGGGATCCATGTAGCAAAGAGGAACAAGCCTGGTTTGATTTCTTTATTGACCAGTCTTTGCTGGTTGCTTTTTGTCACCTTATCATCCCCTGGGTTTTCTTAGTTCTCTTATTTTCTGTGTTTTGAAAGGTGGCTCACTCTTCTTTATTTCGCTTAGCTTTCCCCCTTTTTAAAAGACAGGCCGAATGCAATCCTCTGGAACCTGCATTACTTGTAAAACATAATCGTAAATGGTTCAGAGAGGACTTTTGCTACTTCCTAACGTACATACAGAATTTTGTCTGTCCTTGCTACTTTGAAAATACTTAACTACTTCAGGTTTTTTGAGATCTTTTTCACTTAATCTGGCCTCCAGTCCTACTCCTTCACTAAAATTCATTTCATTAAGTATCTTACCACTGTTTATGAAGTGAGCAACAAAAAAATCTGGGCCATTTGCCTTTCTCCCTCATAAAATAATGGGTGTTTGGGTTTAATGTCTTTTTATATCCATGTACAGAATATTTGTTGGGTTTTTATGTCCCTTGATAGCAGTAACCTTTTTAATCTTAACCCCCATTTTTATCAAGATCGGTTGTTGTGTTATCCCTAGATAGTCATTCCTTGGATTTGTCCTTTGATACCCCATGCTTACACAACTTCATACTGACTTCCAAATTCTTAAAGAACCCTTTAGCCAGATCTTTTGAGCTCATACTGTGGTTCCTGTCTTTCTTAATGAGAAATAGTTTGTCATTTCACGTTCACTATAGTATCTTTTATTAACTGCCAGCATGCTCAAAGAGCCTGTCTTTCTCAGAGTCTTAGCAAAAGAGGATAGAAGATGGCTGCCTAAGTTTATTGGTCTGCCTTTTATTTTTTTTAAATATAGTGTCCTTACAATGCTGTACATGCTTTTCCTCAGAATCACAAGTTCTACCCTCTTAAGATAGGTGTCACCTAATTGGCATTCCACACAAATATTCTCCAACAGTTTTCACCTGCAGTGCTTGTATCTGGCAATTTCTGCCACCTTCAGAATAAAAAAGTCAATTACCAGATGTTTCATATCATACTATTTATCGAAGCTACCTGAGTAACTTAAGTTTTTCATTACCCTCAGTCCTAACAAAAGTCAGTTAACCAAACAATTATTTTCCAGTGTCTCCCATGATGATGGTTTTGATTGTATTTTTCAAGTTAGGTCAGTGTTTTTGTTGAAAGTAAACCCTTTTCAATTCTTTTAAGTTTCTACACTTAGAATTTAGTTTGGGGTCCAGCAGGAAGATATGAAGAATATGTTTTAAGTATTTACTTCAGTTCTTAAATTATTTTCGTAATAAATCTCAACAAATTTGCTGAACATTTGAAAAGTCAAATGTTTCTAAGAGTGTGGCATTTGTTCTGTTTCACATTCAGTCAAAAATATACTTTGGTTCATTCCCCAAATAACAGTTCATCTCACAAACACTCAATGTGTAAAAAGAGATTTAAAATTTATATTGAAAATAGCCTTATGTGTTTCAGCAGTTTCTGCAATGTCAGACAAAACACACACTTCATATGCCAATGCCAGCTCATAAGTTCAAGAACAAGTGGAAGCTGTTATCAACAGGTTTTTTGTTACTGATCCTGTACAAAGATACTAAAGTGCATTTAGCCAAGGTTGCAAAACAATTCAAAATCACTCAAAGCTGCAGAAGTATTTCTATGGCCTGATTTCGTTGTTTGGTGGGGGTTTGTTGGTTTCTTAGGTTGTTTTCCCAAAGCAATCACTTGTGCTGTATGCCCATGAAACTTCTTTCAGGAAGGATACTCAGTGAGCCCTTTGTTATGTGTTTCTTGTGTTTTGTCGTGTTAAAACTTTGTCTCTTGTGTTCCTCAGTATACTGAGCAACTTTCTTGCCTGTAAGTCAGCATTTTGCATGTTTCTGGCAACCATACAAATCCATAAATCACCCATGTCAAGCCTTCCAAATGTCCTGGGTATGCGAATTGCCAGCTTATGTCAAAGCCTTTCCCATAATGACAGAGTCTGCCTTGGGCACAGTCATCATGAAATGACGGATTTTTAAGTTCTTGGAGAAGTAAGGAGGGAATCCAGCAGAACTACCTTGGACTTTCAGAGAGCTTGCCCCCTCTCCTGAAGTGCATAGGAGTCCAGAAAGGCTGAACATTCTTCAAGAGGGAAATCTTAAATATGCAAGAGCAGGTTGTCTCCATGTGCCAAAAGGTGGCAAGGAAGAGTGGCCAAGCTGAGCAGAGAGCTTGGACTGGAAGTCAGGGAGAAAAGAAGATGTTATGACCTTTGGAAGAAGGGTCAGGAAATGTGGAAGAACTACAAGGATAATGTGGGTTTGTGGGGGGATAAATTTAGAAGGGATGAAGCACAACCAGAATTTAATCTGACTACTGCCCTAAAAGGCAATAAAAAATGTTTCTATAAATGCATTACCAGTAAAGGGAGGGCTGAGGATAATCTCCATCTTTTATTGGATGCAAGGGTAAACAGTGACAAAGGGTGAGGAAAAGGCTGAGGTACTCAAAGCCTAAAGAACTTAACAGCAAGACCAGTTGTTCTCAAGCCACTCAGCTCTGTGAGTTGGAAGACAGGAATGGGGAGGAGAATGAAGTCACCTGAATCCAAGGGGAAATGCTCAGTGACCTGCTATACCACTTAGACACACTCAGGTCTATGGGGCCAGGCAGGAGCAGGTGGAACTGCCCACTGAGCCACTTTCCATCATTTGTCAGCAGTCCTGGCTAACAGGAAGGTCAAATGCAACACCCATCTACAAGACTGGAAGGAGGATCCGGGAACGACAGGCCTGTCATCCTGACCTTGGTGCTGGGGAAGGTCATGGAGCAGACCATCCTGAGCGCCATCACACAGCACATGAGGGACAACCAGGGGATCGGGCCCAGACAGCCTGGGTTTGTGAAAGGCAAGTCCTGCTTGACCAACTGGGTCTCTTATGACAAGGTGACCCACTAAAGTGGATGAGGGAAAGGCTGTGGATGTTGTCTACCTGGACCTTAGTCAAGCCTTTGATGCTGTTTCCCTGGAGAGAGTGGACTCCTATGGCCTGGATGGGTGCACTCATTGCTGGGTAAGAAAGCGGCTCGATACCCGGCCCAGAGTGGGGGTCAGTGGTGCTACACCCAGCTGGTGACTGGTCACCTGTGGTATTCCCTGGGCTCACTTTTGGAGCCAGTCCTGTTGAACATCTTTATCAATGATTTGGATAAGGGGATCAAATGCACCCTCAGTCAGTTTGCAGATAACAAGTTGGGCGGGAGTGTTGATCTGCTGGAGGGCAGGAAGGCTCTGCAGAGGGATCTGGACAGGCTGGATTAATGGACCATATGGGTATAAAGAATGTGTAAAGAGCATTTCCACACAGGAAAACCTGTACTGGAAAAATTGAAACAAATGCTTGTCAGTTAAAGCTTAGCAGAATCAGAAGGATAATTAAAACTTCAGCATATTGCAGAGAATGAATATGTGGTCACTGAGCTAGGAAACTAAGTATCTTAATTAACATGACTAACAAATCATTATAGCAATGTTTTATTTTGAAATCTGTACATGACCAAACCATACCTATGTAAAGTAATCTGACCTTAAGATGATTATATAATTTCTGAAAAACTAGTCTCAGAATGAAGAGCAGAGAGGGAGATGTAAAGATTTTAATTGTTTCTCAAAGTTTTCATCTACAAAAATAGATGCCTTTCTGAGCATGAGTGAATGAATGCTGATGCCCTTTCTTCTCTTTTCTAATTAAACACTTCCCACTTCACTTCTGCTCTGCCAGCTCAGATGAAAGTTTGGAAATCAACAAAGAAGCAAACAGTGAGAAAGTAAAGAAAAATGGAAAGGCAGGAGAGGAGATAAACAGTGATGAAATATAGGGAAATCAAAGTCACCAAAGATGCACCCTAATTTATACCAGGGTGAAAAGAGGCCCACCAAAAAATACCACTAGAGTCAATGGTGTTTTTCAGGGTGTATCTATATGGACAGAGTGGAAAGGTACCTTCCCCTACCTTTTCTTAGCATTCTATTTCAGCAAGATCTGTATCTGTTCGAAGCAATTTTATATGTCATGAGCTACCATACAGTATTTTCATGCCTTAGCCAAGGCTTGTAATACTTGGTAGTAACCATAAAATAGTCAAGCACACAGAGATCAGAAATTCCCTGAGCTTCATAGTGCTAGAAGCAGAGAATATGTATTTTTAAACTTTTCCCTGTAGCTTTACTACTGACTAGTGTAACATAGAGAAGAAACTATTCTGACTCCCTGTAGACATCCTCCAGTATAATAGATGGCTTGTACTTTAAAAAGGAAGTGAAAGATCACTGAGTTTTAAATGTTATTTGCAAATATCTCCTAAAACATTTGCAATGGGTATTGATTTAATTGGACAAGAAATACAAATCCTTCCTGAAGATGAATTATTGAAAAACAGAAATTATGATTTTATATGAATTCTGAAGTAGATCTTGCACAGGGCTTAAATGTTCCATCAACTTTAATTGTGATTTGTTTCAAGGACAAATCTGATCAAAGTGGGTTGCAGGGTGGATCAAGGAGCTTAAAAACTTAACTGTTGTCTTACCATTCAAAAGGCAAATGCTAGATTAGACATCACTTAAGGGCTGTGCAGGCAGACAGTAGAATTTGCAGATACATAGCAACAATTTATTTATTTAATTCATGACAGTTTTTGATCTAAGTTAATGTTAACTAACTCTTGTTAATCCACATAAACTAAAATAGAAACCTGTTGACCAGCCTGTTCTGCTTTTGTTTGCTCTATTTTTAGAGCTCTCAGACACTGTTTCTGATTCATTCACATTTAAACAAGAAGTAAGAACACAGTTTGTAGTTGGATCGCTCCTAGTACTTAAAAATCAAGTAATCCTTGAGCACTTCAAACGTGACTAGCAGTACAGCTTTGAGTTAATTCATCTATGCAAAATGGCATAGTAAATTTTAGCATCTGCCTGTGTCTATTCAAGCAACATAAATAATTTACTGAACTAAAATTTCGTCATGATTCTCCACGACTACTAGATAATAAACAAAATTTAATTTAATTACTATGTTATTTTAATCATTATGGAAGAACTTTGTACTTTATAATTCATACATACTTACTTGCAAGTATATTATGCTAGAGCAAAGTCCAGCAGATTAAGCACAGTGTGAAATAAGGAATATGCAGTTTTGCTGCATTTGAGATAGCACACTGGATCTGATTTATTCACCTGGACTTAAGCAGCAGGCAAAGTACAAGTGTAGTGAGATCATTGGTATTTTTTCCAGTCTTCACTTGAAAGAGGTAAGGTGCCTGCTCAGTGCTGTTTCCTTGGGTGCTTTCTTAATAATTTTTAATACCAATTTCTATTCTGGAATTAAATTGATCTGTAAATCATTTCAATGTTTATGCACAAATATAAGTGAAGAAAAAGGGTTGACTCATTCAAAAATGCTAAAAGACAAACAAAACAGTTCAAAAAATAACTCCAGATTCAAGTTCCAATTTCATGAAAATCAGTAAGCTTATAGGTTAGGATTTGATTTAAAGTCATTTATAATCTAATACTTCATAACAACAACAATAATCAAAGCTTTCAGGGAAAAGAGGAAAATACAAATACAGCAGAATTTAAGTGCTTTAAGGAAAGCACTGTGCCAAATTTCAAGGAAGGCAATTTTCCAGTTTAATATGATCCCAATGTCAAATGACAAACTTTGCATAAAATGGCAGATTATATTTTAATAGTAAATCATAGTTATTACTGAATAGTTCTAGGTAGAACAGAAAATTCTGGTTTGCTGGCTTTGTGTAGGGTAGGTAGAAAAATTAACTCTCAAATCTGAACTTTATTACAATGATTTATCTTGGACATTTTTTAAAAAATGTGCTGAATATTTTTTCACCCTGGAAAACTGTTTGCTGAATCCGCTGCTAAGTCATTAGATTTATGAGGAATGTGGCTTTGTTGCAACATAAGCCACTGTGGAGAAGGGTACTGGCCTCTGCAGACTCTGTGCTGACGCTGGCAGGAAATAAGCTCTGACTGGAGAGCTTTTTTGCTAGATCTATTTTCTGCCTTCAGCAAAGACACCGTGGGGAGCCTAGCCCTTAAAAAAAAAGTTTAAAAAGCATTAAAAGAGTTTGGTTAGAGTCTAAGTAAATATATCCTTTGAGAGTATGGGAAACAATTATTTACCTGATTCAGTCTAAGCTGTTGTTGACAGAAACTCCTCTTCAAAGAGTCTGGGATTTGCCTAAGTGAGAACCCCAGGATACAGTCCAGTAACAGCCGAAGCCTTCTTCTGTACTGAATGAAGGATTACTAGATATGAGTACCCCAAAAGGTGGATAAAATGAGACTCAGAGCTGTTTCATTTCAATATATTGAATCCTTGTGGGTTTTGAAGAGGCTAAAGAAAAGTTCTTTTGCTTTGTTTACTGAACTTTTTTTAAAAAAATCTGTTTTAAACCTGTGACCTTTTATTTAAATCTGTAGATAGAAATGCCCAAAAAAGCATAGTTCAGATTGAGTTCTCCAGAGCATGGAAACATTCCCAGCACTAGGAAAGCCATGTCTTTGAGTACCATTTGAGCTACAGTCAGCAGAGCTAATGTTACTGTTTCTGTCCCTTCGACCATTGGTGTCTCTATTTCACTGCAGTTTGGAATCAGGGAACAAGAAAAATTCATCTCTGATAATGAAGAGTTGTGCTTTTTCTTTTGTCATTGCATTAGTCTTGATGGCTTTTTGCCACACTCAAAATTACATTATTACATCATGGCCCGGCATGGCACAGGGGGATGGGTGAGAGATGTTCTAAGCACTAAGTGTCTCAGCACAGTGCTCTGCATCAGAGAAATGACTTGTCAGAAATAGGGTGTGAGACATCGGGAAATGAGGTGGGAGATCCCCTTCAAAGATGGGAGAAGCCAATTTTGTCAGAGGCTTACTGTGTTGAAGCTTAGTATTTCAAAACCTTTCTTCTTCAGGTCTTCCATGCTAAATGTCATAAATATTGTCATTTTTAGCTCCAGTCTGTGTTACAGCTCTGCATTGCTGCAGAAGGACTGACTCAGAAGGAAGATGCTATTGAGGAGCTCAGCAGGATTCGTGCTGTTCTTGCTCTCTCAGTGCACTGGCTCCCTGGGCACCAAAGAGGAAACGGTCCTGGCTAATGCCCACCTTCTCCCCCAGAGAGACTATGAGAGACTGGGTAATGCCCATGAAAAAGGTACTCATGAAGACTGCAAGTGATTTGGAAGCATTCTGTGTTTTACTTTATTGTTTTGCTGTAACATTTTCAACCAACATATATGAAAGTTAGCCCTGGAAGAATAATTTACAATAACATGTCCTGCCTCAAAGTCCTGAGCCTGTCTATAGAAGTTGTTCTATAATGTACACTGAGAAGGGCAGCTGCAAGGTTCTGTGTCTGTCACCATAGAAACTACTTAAATAATCCTTCTATAAAATCATGGCATCAGTTTGGAGACAGGTAGGCTATGTCTACCAATCAAACATAGTTTTTACTGAATTTTTCTCACAGAGAAAATAAAATTTTAAAGTTTTTATTAAATAGAAATTACAAATATTCCACAGTCTAATCACATAAGGACATGCCTTCCAACTCTATGGAGAAGTGAGTGATTTCAATTCATAAACATTCTGAGTAACAGAACAATGAATACCATCCTTCTCTACAAAAGGAATTCTTTCTCTGTAAGTTCATACCTATGTAAATGAAGTTCTGGCTCTTAAGAAACTTCAGAATCAATTGTAAAATTCAGAGCATTGTGCCTTAGTCTGAGAGATGCTTGTTATTATACTATAACAAGAAGTTATCTACAAGCACATTACATTTTAAAAACCCCAGGAAATATTTTAGCCCAATAGAGAGGGTCAACCCAAGCTTTATAGGCCGTCTTTATTAACCTCTGAGTCTACTGGATGAACAACAAAATGGAAAAGCACTTTCACCTATTTTCTTGATATTGGTGTCCAGCACTGAACAGAATTGTATTCTACCTGCAAATCCATGATAAAATTTAGCCTGGAGTTTGAGTGAAAAGAACTCTTCCTAAGAAAATCCTCATATGTTTATAAGCTTTATATGAACAAGAAAAATGCTTTCATATCTCCCTTTTATCAATGAACACATGGCATACACTTCAGAATTTAATGCAAGGATGTTAGAGGTGCCTGAAGTATAAATTGGACCAAGAGAATTTAATTTGTTCATTGGGGAAAAGACAAGGTCTAGCTGTTAAACTCCATTGTCCTACAGATGGCACAGGGACTTGCCAATTTGCTGAGTTCTCAAACTGGAAGAACACTGGTGGAAAAGGAATGATCTGTACATAGCTTTTGGCTTTTCAACCATCTTTCTGTCATAAATGCAAAATCATACTTCAAGTGCATAACAGGGTAACAAACAATTTTTTGAATTTCTGAATATTTCCTGCATGTTCCTCCCAGAAGTGTTCCCCCTTTAGCTGAGTAAGTGCCCATCAACTGCAGTGAAGTCAGTCAGCTTCCAGTCAGAACAGAGTCATTCAGTCACTCTAAAGGACAGAGTTCAATTTCTGAAATTTATTGTTTGAACAGAATTTACTCTAATGTTATGTTTTGTTTTGTTTTGTTTTTTTTATTCAGACTACCCAAGGGATTGTTTTGAGGTTTTACAGCGCTCCAAAGGAAATTCCAGAGATGGCCTTTACGTCATCCAACCAAAAGAGGAACCAATTGTTGTCTTTTGTAACATGCAGGATGGTGGCTGGACAGTAATCCAGCACATTACAGCCAACAGTACTGTTGACTTTGATAGGACCTGGCAGGACTACAAATATGGATTTGGCTCTGTTCACGAGAACCACTGGTTAGGAAATGAATACATGCATCAGTTAACTGGCGGCTCAGTGCAATATATACTTGGAGTTAAACTTGTAAACCTAAATGCTGAAGTCAAATGGGGACAGTATGAGCCATTCCTGATTGAGGGTGAAGAGTCTCAATACCGAATCAGGGTTGGTCTTTACAAAGGCAACGCCACTGACGCTCTGACCCTGGACACAGAAGCTTATCTCCATGACAACCAGAAGTTCACCACCAAGGACAGAGACAACGACAATTACTTCATGAATTGTGCTAAACTGGAGCTCAATGGCATTCCTGGGGGAGGCTGGTGGTACGACGCCTGCGCCGGAGCAAATCTAAACCGCAGGAACATGATATACTGGCAGAAAGACTGCAGCAAGCAACGCCCGTGCAAGTTTGCATGGATGATGATCAAACCCATTGAGCACCACCAGTCATACCCTACCAAGGCCTGCCCCTGTCAGAAAGTCGAACTGTAAAAAAGCCATGTGTGTTTGATAGGAACATGGACTCTTTCTCCAGTGACTGAAATGAACTCAGTGACTGAGTAATTACCCTGAGTAACCATGACTGACAATTTAAATTGGGCCTCTGCAAGGGCTTTAGGATGGCATATGGTCCAGGACTGGAACATGTCACAGAAATATGCCAACCACACAAGTGAGAAACTGTCAGGAACTGAGGCTTTTACCGCAAGATTTAAATAACCAGAAAATTCAATAATTAATTTTATAGTATTTTAGCTATAAATCAAGTCCATTATGAAATCCAGGATATGATGTCTTGTACAATATATACCTAAATAAAAGTGCATTTCAGAAGGTTTTGCTCTGGTGTCAATATTCATGTCAATATTCATGTGCACAATTGTAAATGCACATCTTCATCTATCATGCAGCGAAGAAATTTTCAGTTAAATACCTACATTTACAAAATACATATTGGAGAGTATTTTGTACCATAGAGCTCCAACAGGCCTTTTCTTTCTAACTTTAGTGAATGGTATTTTAATATATAAAATTGGAATTAACCTCATCTCCCATGGCTTCTTTCCCCCTTCATTGACTCTTCTTTTAGCTCTACTTTTTAATGATCCCATATAAATGAAGTATTCAGCACAGGCTTTTCTTTTCTTCCTTCATTTTAGAGCACTCAGCACTAATGGGATTGTCAGCTTTCCCATTTAAAGCCATTAATCCAAAGCTTACAACCAACCCCTCTGAATTTTTCCCCCAAGAAACTCAATGAATACATTTTTTATAAAAATCAAATCGATATTGCAGTTGTTTATTTATTCCTCCATTTTCCCCCTGAAGAATACTCCACTTTCTTTACCATTATTTGACTGTTACTTCTCCCTGTTCCATGCTGTGCTTCAGTTTTTTTCTTTTTTAATACCCCTGTGAGAAAAGAGAATGTTGCCTTTATTTCACATTTACTAGTTTCAATTGTTTTAATACTCGGCCTTGACATCAATTAAACAGTGCCTTTTTCTCTAATTAAAAAATAAAATAATATTTATTATAAATTATTCTGTTTGAGAAAAAATAAAAGTATTCCAATTTTTATAACCTTAAAGACCTTGTTTTCTTTTACCACTGTTTGAGTTGCTTCACACATTTCCATATCACTGGAACAACTGAATGACAAGTGAAGAGTTTTTATTGTTGCATTATACAAAATGTCAGGATAATGATTATCATGTATGTTTAGATGATTAGATTATCATGTATGTTTTCTTAGATATTTCAGTTAAAGAAACTCAACCAACAGATACTGACAAATTCCTGCTTTTTAATTTAAAATATTTACAATTTCAATGAAAATTGTTTCAGAAAATAAATTCTATTGTGTTTTGAAAGGACCAAAACTGTTACGATTGCTTAAGATGAAAAACTATTTTGGAAGCAGAAAAGCCAAAAAGCAATTTTTATTTTTCATTATGCACTGCAGCATTTTCAGAAAGAGATACAGCTATGTGACATGGGTGAGGCCAACATAGCACTCATGCCAATTTTGCAGCATCTGATTTTTTTCCCCCTGAATTTGTGTTCAAATACAGAAGTGTGAGAGGGGAAGAAATGGTTAGCACCTGAATTGAGTTTATATCATTGAGCCAGTTTAATGTGGGTTCTGTATAATTCTATCAGGATGCCTCCAAAGTGGTAGTGAGAATTCAAGAAAATTACCTGAGTGCTGCCAGTCTCACACAGCTCTATAAGAATTCTTGGCCATATAGCCAGATTCTCACATGCCTTCCAAAAAGTGTTTTTAATAACCTTGACATGAAAATGCAGAAGGGAAAGTCCACAGGCTGGTAATCAAAGGCAGGTAACCTGCTCTGCAGCACACCTTTGGCCTTTTTTGGAGGGTTTTGGAGGAAAGGACTCTGCAAATAAGCTGTATGAATAACTTAGGCACCAGCAGTCCAAATCCAGCTGCCCAGTGTTGGAGGGACTCTAGTTTTAACTGGAGCCCTACAAACCTATGCACTGAATTCCAGAGTAAAAATTAGATTAAAATGTAATAAAAACTCATAACAAGAAGCCTAGCAGCAAAAAACCTGAAACATTTAATCAAACTCAGGAACTGAGCTACATTCCACACTTCTAAACAAAGTATGGATGGAAATGAGTATTGGGGCTGGGTTTGGTACTAAGTACTGGATGAAAACATGTAAGAATTTTCTAAAACATCCACCAGCATGGAATCTTTAAAAGTAGACTAAATTTTACTTTATAATTCCTTGTCAAAAGACTATCTTAACTAAACAGATTTTTTTTCTTCCATTGCTGAACCTTGATCACCAGATGCCCAGAGAAATGTTGAAGGCATCTGGCCTTCAATCCTGAATCAGTGAAATCACAGTCTGAAACATGGGGGTTTCTATTCTACCCAGTCCTATTTTCTTTTGCCAACCACATTTCTCCTATGCTCTCTCTCTTAGCCTTTCCTGATTTTACTGCCTCCTGCAGTATAGGAAAGAAAAAGGGTCTTCCCATGAGTAGCTGTGAAACAAATGTACTTGGTTGAATGAATATCTTTCCAAAATTAGTAAGTATGATGAGGTCTAGAGCAGGAGGTTCCAGCTCTAAGCACCTGTGAATGGGAGGCTTGTTCCACTTTTACCAGGCAAACATCACCAGTGAAATAGTTTTCTTTACCTCTACTACTTTGCATTTCTCCTTATACTGTTTTCTCAACTGCAGGAAACTTAAGCACACTCTTACATACAGTGCCACATTAATCAACTCAGAATTTATTTATTATTTTTCTTTAAAAAATAATTCAATTTTCCTATGAGAAAGTGCTTGCTTTTGTTTCTGATTTTCCAGACTCCCGGGTAATCTTATTTTTCATGTGTTAACTATAGATTTTAAAGTATGACAAAGTGGTTTTAGGGGCTAGCTGACTAAAGTCATTAATTTATTGATGCAATACTGTGCATCAAAAATTTGACAATATTAGGTGCAAGGCCTAATTTTTTCTTACCAGAACTAACAAACAGTCCTTTAGTCACTCTCATGTCTTTTGAATTTCAGAAGGCATCAGGCCACAGGCTGACTGGGGAGCTACAAAGCTGAATCCAGCCACGCTCCACAGCTGGAATCCTCCATTGTACCCTCTCTCCACTCTTCCTCCTATAGCTACCCCCTGAACTGCACACTAAAATGGGGCCTTATGGACAGCACAAAATAAAAACCTGACCTCCACTACATCTAGGCTGCTGCACCATGTAAGGATTAAAAGATATTTCAGCTCCTATTTTGGCATTATAATCCAGGAATTCAGTAAAAACGCCGAAATTTAAGAGGTCTATTGAAGCAGGAGCCATCAGCAAGCAGGGTCTGGAGAAGTACCTGTTGAGAAGAAAACTTCTGAAGGATTTGAAATGTTTTGTTTATTTGAAGAGGACTGACTTTGGTATATCAGCAGATACATGAAGAAATTAGTGACATTTAGTGACTAATGGCAAAAATACTGAGTGAAAAGCAGTGATTTTACTGAGTGTAACAAAGACTGAATCTCCTTAATCCTGAAAAAATACATTTACCAAGATGGAAAAACAATTGTAACACCATCCCTTACTGCAACCACTAAGAGTCATAGATTATCTCCTGTTTTACAACATGATGTTATCAAATTTTAATTGTTTAACTACTTATTGATATAGTGTCACTATTAATAAAATCATAAACAAGAAGCTTATGTAAATGGTTCAAGTTTAGGGTCTTATGACACTAAACTGTCAAATATATGTGGAAGGACATTTCTGTCAGGGTTCCAAAGGCAGCAGTGGAGATAAGAAACAGAGTGACCTCCGACTGACTTGCTAGGGGTAAACGCAAGTACTCAAGTGTCAAGAGACAGTGTCCTTTTTTAGAGTTAAGGTTTAGTGTCTCAAAACAGAGAAGCGACTGCCTAGCGAGTGGCTGCAGGAGCATTACAGGAGCTCTCCTTTGCCAAGCTCTTCACTCTGAGTAGTCACAGAAAGTGCACAACTGCCTCCAAGTATTCGATGTCTGCTTTAAAAATTCTGGGAACTCGTCCAAATATTTGTCTACAAACATAAATCATATTTGCAAAAAATTCATGTTAGTTGATGAATTATGGGAATCTGGAATATATAGGGAAGCTGGCATATAAGAGAGACAAAAATCATACCCCCAGTTTATGGGAAAATTCAATACTTGAAAATATAAAAGGTGCTGGGTGTCTGAAAAGCTTAATTAGGGATGTGTATTTATGCATCTACATTGATAATACATACAAATCTATGTACATGTTTGTGTATGAAATTATATATAACTAAAATGTAATTTTACAAAAAACATTTCATTAGTCCATGATGATAATCAATTACAGGATCAGTAAAAATTTCATTTAAAGGATGGAAATACAGGTAACAAGATTTTCCTACACTGCAAAAGTCCCACAACACTTTTTAAAGGTACAAAATATAATCAAGTACTAACTGATACTCTGATGAGGACCACATTTATCCTTTTGTAGCTTTGATTGTTTTTAAGAATAAACATCCTACATAACAATAAAGCAACACACACCTCTTTATATAAATCTTGGTATTTACAATGAACTTATCTGTGTAACTTATCTGCCATGTAATCTCTCACATGGTTAGGTGCTAGCAGCATAATTTGAGCACATATTTCACTATTACATTAAACCAACATTGTTTCATCCATCACTGTGTATTCTAATACATTTACTGAGCAGAGAGTCCATAAACATTTACAGAACATTCTTGATCAACAGACACCAAAAACAACAAAAAATAACCCATTTAATTTCAATAGGAGCCAATGTTTCACTTCAGCAATAACAGTGTAGCTAGCAGGAACTGTTACTACCTCATAAATTTTGCCTTTTGGTACAGCTTGTGCCTCCAGAGACATATTCATTTACTAAAAATCAAACATAGTTTACTGAATGTCTGATCTAATGTAATATAAAATAAACCCACTCTAATAACCAATTTGTACATAGTTACTGTATGCAGGAAAAGCTCTGGATTCAGAGCAAAACTGATGAAATAGTTTTTATAAAGACCTCTGCTTTCCTTTCCTAAGTAATCATATGCTAATGCACAAAAAAAAAATAGGCATAGTGTGGTGCATTACGAAATCAGTGATGTGAGGTTAGAGAACATATTTTTACATTAGTACACTGCTAATGTTTCACTGTCAAAATTTTCCCCTGTGGACACTGGGGCTAAAAGAATGCTAATTACTTGTACTGTGACTGTTGACATGGAGGATTTATCTATCTGTAGGGAAACATTCTGATGGTATGATAACTTAATAAATGATACAATTTCACTGAGAGCAATGGTACATTCATGATGATTTATACAATCCCTGAAATGTGCAACTGGGTAATGTCACCACTGCAATGTCTCACTAAAGCGTATAGTAGATATAATATGAAGATCATCCCAAACTAATATTTCAGAGTATCTCACTCAGAATTTTGATAGAAAGGCTAGAACTGAATTTTAATTTTGTGTACATGAAGATCTTTCTCCTTTCTTCATAAAAAAAAATTGTTTTCTTTAGGATTTCCATGCCTCATGACTCCCGTTGCCATTAGCTTTGTTTTCTCACGACCTTTTCTGAGGCTTCTTGTTTGCTCCCACAAGGAGCCAGGTCACCAGCTCTGTTCCAAAGGCCTTCTGCTGAAGGCAGTCCCTTGCTTACCCACCCACTCAGTCAGTGCTGCAGGACTCCTGCCAGCCTAGCACAGACACCAGGCAGGCACAGGCAGTTCAGCTCTGGCACCAAAAGCCCCCTCAGATCTCAGCTAGTGGTCAGTCTCAGCTCATAACCAGGCCAGTACAACCCAGGCCCAGAGGCCACAGCCACCAGAGGGGTTGACTCCAGCCACACCTGTAGCAGATTTGGTTTTGTTGGATCAAAAGAGAGTGCCTGAAGATAACTCATGATTCCAAGCACCTGATGTTGACTAGTATTTGTAAAGCTATTTAAAGACAAAGAATACAAAGTTTTCTTAACAGTTTTATAGAAACATTAGAAAGTTGCTTTAAAAAATCTTTCCTCTTTAAAGGACATCAGTTCTCTCACTGTTTATATATAGGTAGATGTAATGGAAACTTTTGGAACAAGGTGTAGCTCAACAAAAGAGATTGCAAAAAATACTTTCCTTGTGTTGTAGACAGACTGTGTCCATTATGCCTTACAGTCAGTTCTGATTTGTACCACTGTCACTGCTGAAAAAAAATTTAAAATTTCCTTCAGAGGTGCTGGGAACAGGAAAAATTCAGAGCTATCTTCTAACCATCATCATTTTTACAAATGAACGTGACTTGCATGATGGAACTGAGATTGGGACTTGCTTCTTCACATACAAAATACATTATCTATTTCTTCCACTATGAGCCCTTCCTATGCCTCCACAAGAGCCATCCTTAAAGTGGAAATTTCCTCAGTAT
The DNA here is from genome assembly GCA_013399225.1 of Rhipidura dahli. Lineage (NCBI taxonomy): Eukaryota > Metazoa > Chordata > Aves > Passeriformes > Rhipiduridae > Rhipidura > Rhipidura dahli. Next base: position 695,038 of record VXAC01002270.1, read on the forward strand.
TATATTCTGCCATAATGTGTGTGTTCATTTGGAGTATTATGAATCTCCCTAAGCATTTATTATTGGGGATGACAGCATTTACCCTTTACATAGTCCTTGTTTCATCTCAACAGCCAATGGTGAAGTCTCAAAAGTACACAGAAGTAGCACAGGCTGCATTGCTTGCTACATTGAAAACTAAATAAACAATACACTAGCAAAGAACTATAGGAAGAAACAGTTCTGCTCTACAGGGAGACAGACTGGATGACCTAACCTGATGACCAGATGACCATCCCAGTCTAATTTCTAGTAGTTCATAATTTACTCTACCTATTCTCAGGCTGAAAGAATGGACATAGGACACCAAACACAATAACTGTAATGCAATTCTACTGCATAGTCAAAAACAACACAGGTTGCTCATAGCAGCCACTGACTTTTTTATCCCAAGCACACTACTTTCATGCAAAATTTAACTTTTCAGCAGCTTTTTTTTAACCACTAGACACAACAGCAACAGCTTTGAAAAGAGAATTTGCTAGGTTACATCAATGTTCGTTATACCTTATACAAGAACAAGAACCCTTATTCCTTACACAAGAACAACTATGGCAGTCTAGTATTGCCCTGCCAGTATAGTTTCTCTTCCACTTTTTTCTTTTTCCACTGGCAGAAAAGCAGCATCCTAAAAGTCTTCCTGAAAGTTTTATTACAGAGGGCATAACAAATGGGGTTAACAGTGCTGTTCACATAGCATAGCCAATATCCAAGGTGCCACAGTGTCAGGGGAATGCAGTCAGAGCAAAATGTGGAGATCAAAACCATGATATTATAGGGAGTCCACGTGATGATAAAAGCCAAAAGAATGGCACTTAAAGTCTGTGCCGCTTTGCGCTCCTTTATAAGAACCATCCGTTTCCTTTTGGTGATTTGGTTATTTATATTTGGATCCATGCTTTTGATAGAAGGGTCCTGTGACAGAGCAGCAGAACAAGGAGTTATTTTTACTTTTCGGCAACCATTGTTGGTTTCCTGGGTGCCATCAGCCTTAACCACCAAACGGAATTTATAGGCCACACATTTTTTATTTTTCTGCACGTGTTCTTTAGCAGGTGACAAAAAGTATTTCTGGTTCTCAAAATCATTTTCTTCAGGTTGGTTTTTGACAACGACATCTGTAGTCTCATTATACTCTTCTGCCTTACTTTCAGACGGGCTTTTGTAAGTTACTTGGAAAACTGAGTCAGAGGCAAGTTTATCCTCATCTTCTGATGATGCGTAGCTGCTGCAGGTGGTCAACTGGTCAGCCTTAGCCCAGTCCATACAAGTACTCGCTGCCTGAGAGGCCTTGGCTGTCGCTGACGTACTTCTACTAGATGAAGACCAAGAAGCCTGACACCTCTCTCTTTTGACTAAGTTTTGTTGCTTGCAACTGAAGCAAGACTTCAGGAGAGTTTTCTGAGGCTTTCTTGTCTCAAACTCTGCCACACACTCTGAGCCCTGCAGCTCAGCGAGGTCCTTGGTGCGTTTCTCAGTCTCTTTATAAATGCGGCAGTACAGAATGGTCATCACAGACACTGGAATGTAAAAAGCAGCAATTGCAGTACCAAAGGTGATAATGGGTTCATATAGAAACTGTATCTGGCACTCTTCAGGTGGTACTGTTCGTTCACCCACAAAATACTGCCAGCACAAGATTACAGGTGCCCACAACATGAAGGAAATTAGCCAAGCCATACCAATCATGATGCCAGCTCTTTTGGGTGTGCGTTTGGCCCTGTAAGTTAAAGGCCTTGTGATGGAAAAATATCTGTCAAAACTGATGACTAGGAGGTTCATTACTGAGGCATTGCTAGCTACATAGTCCAGTGCCAGCCACAGGTCACAGGCAAGGCTTCCAAGAGTCCAATGGCCTATGAGTATATAGGATGTATAAAGGTTCATAGAAAATATCCCAATTATGAGATCTGCACAGGCAAGGCTGAGCAAGTAATAATTGTTGACAGTTTTGAGCTGACTGTTGACCTTAAAGGATATCATTACAAGAATATTTCCCACTATGGTTATTAAGCTTACGATTGCAGTTACAGTGGCAATAGTAATGACTTCCCAGAGGCTATGCCCTTCTAACTGCTTATGGTTGATGGATGAACTGTTTACAACAGTAGAATTGCTCAATAAATTGACTTCCATTCTCGTCCTTGGTGTATTGTCATCAGGACCTTAGCACTGTTGCATACTGCTTTCTGTGCTCAGAAGCATCCTTTCGGAGATCGCTATAAGGAAAAAATTGGAAAATTTAAGTAGCTCATTAAATAGCACAGACTTCCATTAGTTACCATGAAAACACTTGTAAAACAACCTATCGTATTATTTGTGTTCTCTTTTTGTATTTTGATTGTTATTTCTACCATTGTGAACATAACTAAAACATACAAATGTGCTCTGGCATTTTATAACATTTCAAAAAGCACTCTAACTATTATTTCGTAAGACAATCAACCATGCCAGCTCTTACATTTTGAATACCTTAGGAACACTCTAAATATTCTCAGACAGACATTTAAAGTTTTGCAGTGCAATAAGACAGTGAGTCACTGTGTTGTTTCCTACAGTAGTATTTAAAAGGTATGTCAAGGTTTCAGCAATTATCTTTGAAAAATCTGTAAAAGTCACCAACAACAGAAAGAGAGTAAGAGAAAACTTGAGATGCGTGGGGAGTTAGGAACCACACTGGCATCGTGACAGCAAGAAACAATTAGGTGTTAGAAGTGTTTGAGGCAATTGAGGGGGAATCTTTGAGCGACTGAAGCAGGTGAGGCCAAGAAGATGTTCATGGAAAAATAAGTTAGGCAGGAAAGACTGTTCTGTACTGAGAGGTCTTAAGACTGATGGGGTCAGGTGTGGAAGTACAGTCTGGGTAGTTTGGATGAGTGGATGGTAGGATTGAGGATACAGAGGAGTAAACTGAAGAGAAAGAATCAGAAGATAACCACAGTGGTAAAAAATGCAAATTTAATAACCAATTTTAAATACCAATTTAATACTTGCATAAGCAGCAAAAGGTGAAACCAGGACCACTCTATTAATGCATACATGCTGCTGACATCCATTACTTTCTACATTCCTCGCTGCTGTTTCTTCTGCCAGTGAATTGTACCTGTGTTAGGCAAACTTTCTTTCAAAGATGCCTGCTGGGTTTTGAGTAATTCCATCACATCAGGTGATGCTAATCACTTACTCGATGCTCAGTCTGGCAAAACTGTGCAATTTTGAAATAGTCAGATAGTACCCAGTTTTTAAAGTCAGAAGTGAAAGAAATTATTAACAGATTTTTCTGTTGGGCTTATAGCCAGTGTAAAACTTGTATGATCTCTTTTTTCAAAGCAGACAGGGGTTCAGCTAAAATTATCACATGAATCACCTATTAAAGTCCATTTCTAAGTCTTTAAGATTCTCTCTGCATCAGATCTCTATTATATGGTCCTCCCTATCCATCCACATCACTTCTCTGGGTTTTCATCTTTCATCCTAATGCTCAGAACATTGTTTTCTTTGGTCTTGGCAAGAGTCTTTTATTAAATGCAAACTTCTACAGGCTATCTCTTTCCCTCTGTCTTTTGCATCAAGTAGTTGTCTCTCTCACCAGCTGAACACAATTTTTTATAGCCACTAGTTGAACTTTCAGAAAAGCATATAACTTTCTTTTGTTATCCTCTTTGTCTGGAGAGGTCACCAGCCCTGGAGTTGTTTAAGAGGTGTCTGGATCAGGCACTGGTTTAGGAGTTACAGTGGTAGTTTTGGGTTGATGGTTGGACTTGATGATTTTACAGATCTCTTCCAACCTTGATGATTTTACAATTCTATGATTCTTATTTGCTTTTATTGTTTCCTTTACTTTTTTGCCAGGTGTCATAAATATCCACAGAAGTGTATCATGTTTCTACTTCAAAGCCTGCTTAATGGTGATCTTTTGATGTGATGAAACTGGATAATGCTAAGTTTCCTGATGTACTGAGACTTCTGCCTATCATACTTCTCAAAATGGTTCCCCTCTGTGTGTGTCTGCATGTCCCATTTTAAATTTAAATGTTTGTGCATCTTTATTCTGCTTACGCACATCAGATGCTGAGCCTAATTCAACAGGATTCTAGTTCACGTATAGACCCTGCAGACTAGCAACAATCATAGTACATGCACGCTGACTATCTGTATGCTTGGCTCTCTAGAGCCAGTCTAGCAGCCAGGAACAGCTGCAGTGCCACAGCAGTTAAAGTTAGCCCTACACAAAGAATGACACTTCATCCTGGTTCTGCATTCTGCGAAGACCTCCCCCAAGTCAGAGCTGTCTTGATGGCTGGCGCACTGCCTTTACAAATCTTTACAAATACCTGAAGGGTAGGAATTCATTTCATGTGCAACAAAGGTGTGTGGAGAAGCAGCATGGCTGTGGTAGGTAGCTGAGCTGTGAGAGATGAATCTGTGTTTCTGCTACCTCATGTGGCTTATGCTTTTTTTTCCGTGGACAGTCAGCAAAGTTGTTCTGCACATTAAAAGCTCCATGTGACTAAATTTTCAAGCATGGGGTGTGGTGGCAGGTTTAGTGTGGCAGTGTCAGGGCACAGTGTCAGGGGCTGTTTGCTCTGAGAGGGAAGGTGAGAACAATGCCAAGGCAGGTGGAAGCTGAGACCTGACCAAGAAGCAGCAGGATGTGGAGAAGCACGTTTGGTTCAGGAGAAGACAGTGATAATCCAGTGATCGCACAGCAAGCCTGTAGTGATGAGGCAGGTCCTAGATCAAGCCAGGAAGCCCAGCAGTTCTGAGTCAGGATCTGAGTCAGGATTGAGGAGATAGAAGGCCAGGTGTAGATGTAGCTGCTGCCTGGCTGCGATGCAGCACAGGCAAGGGCCAGTGGTACAACCTCACCTTAAAAGCAGTTCCCAAGGAAAGGGTGAGGGAGGCCCTCATTCCTAGCTTTCTTTAACAGGTCTTAGCAGCAGAGCAGCTGACCTTGGGCTTTTGCAAGATATCAGCTAAGGCTAGAGATGATCTTAAAGAGGCACCAGCTATGAATATCAGGCACATGAATGAATCTTTACAAACTACCTCTGCCTAATACCTGGGTTTGAGCATGCATGTAGAACAATTATAGATTGTTTCAACTTTCTGCCTTTTTTTTTTTTTT
>VXAC01002270.1:701587-754038 GCA_013399225.1 Rhipidura dahli
GGACGGCCACGGGCGCGGAGGAGGCGGGGGCCGGGGAAGAGGCGGCGCTTACGGGCACCGGGGAGGCGGGGGACGGGGCAGGCGAGAGCCTCGAGGTCGCGGGGCAGCGCCGCCGCCCAGCGCCCAGCAGCACCGGCGGGTAAGCAGCGGGAGGGCCCGCCCTTCGCGGCGGCCGGGGGAGGCGGAGCTGAGCGTAACGGGAGCCCAGGGCGGCCCTTGGGCTGGGGGCACAACCCTCCCCAGCTCCTCCCTTCCCCTGTCCTTCCCCTGTCCCTCCCCTTCCCTTGCTCCTCCCCTTTCAGGGGTGGAGCCAAGCTGGCAGCTGTGCCCCACTCTGTGGGATGGGTTGGGGCAGCTGGCGTTACGGCCCGGGACGGCTCNTTTTTTTTTTTTTGAAAAGATGGCACTTATCTCAGAAGAAGGAAGACTGGAAATTGTATAGATGCTGTGGCCCGTAATGCTTTGTCTTTGCCATAGAAAGCAAGTGTAGCCCCCTCTTAGGTCACTGACACTCTCTAGCATTAGGAATTGGGAAGAAAGACCACTCAAAAGTACACCATGTGGATTAAGCAGAAATTGTTGTTGTTGTGACACAGTTGTTCTCGGTTTAAACTGACATGGGTTGGAGAAATATTAGTAGTGTTTTATGGAAACTAAATAATTTCTTAATAAAAAGCACGGGTTTTATCATCACACAAAGCCTTCCCTCCCTTATGGGCTATTTTACTGTGATGTCTATAAAGAGGACAATAACTGACCTACTGGTATGTGAAGATCTCTTCTTGGCATGTTGACCATTCTCATCATCTCTTCATACATCTTTTGTTTCATAGGTCTGTGTTAACACTTTGTGCTGTTAGGTTTTGTCATCTATTTGTGTATCTCTCTAGGCACTAGAGAATGTGACTGGGACTTCTATGTGCTATAGTAACACAATTTATGTTAATTGCCTATCATAAGACATGATGATAATAGGGAGATCAAAATTAAATTATAAAATCAAAATGCATATGTACAGTATCATGACTTTGCTACATCTCATAATTATTAATGCACAGTGTTCACGCTTGTGAGTTGTAATGGTATTTGTTATGTGGTGCCAAGCAGTACTGTTATTTTTTTCAATCTATCTGTAAGTATAAATTAATGTGAGTTGTTAAATTTGTACATAAAGTCAGTTTGCAGTTATCTGCAGGCAGATTGCTTGTGTCATAGATTAATTGCACCGCAGATGCAGGCACAGCTTGGGTTCACCAGGTTTTATTAGCTCTCTCATTCTGGGTTGGTCAGACCTGTGGCGGCTGCATGAGAAATGCTTGGATGTCTTTGCAACATGCTTGCCAATGCTACTCCCTGTTACTTTATTTATTTGCTTGTGTGCTAACTAATTTACTGATTTGCTGCAGACTGTGCCCCGGAACTCAGCAGCCCACAACACAGGTAGTTGTGCAACCACAGTACAGCGCATAATTTCACAACCTAAGCAGTTCCATAATTCATCTGGCTTTACCTAAGAGTTCTATTTTCTCAAGGCTAGATGCACGGCGTTTCTGTTTTTATTCACAGGCGGTGACAGCGCTGTTCCCCTCCCGGCTCGCCGCTGCCCTCAGGAGGTTCGGGCCGGGCCCGGCTCCGGGCTGCCCGCGGGCCCCGCCGCCGCTCGCGACAGCCGCCGGCAGGGGNGGAGCTGAGCGTAACGGGAGCCCAGGGCGGCCCTTGGGCTGGGGGCACAACCCTCCCCAGCTCCTCCCTTCCCCTGTCCTTCCCCTGTCCCTCCCCTTCCCTTGCTCCTCCCCTTTCAGGGGTGGAGCCAAGCTGGCAGCTGTGCCCCACTCTGTGGGATGGGTTGGGGCAGCTGGCGTTACGGCCCGGGACGGCTCAGCAGTTGCAGCCTCCCTGTGCCGTCTTCCTATTCTGGGACAGCTCAGCCTGTGCGCTCTGGTGCAGCATACGCAAGGCTTTTCTTGCCGAAGTACGTGTATAATTTTGCGCTGAAAAGATAAAAGTCTTGCTTGAAAAATGCATCTGAAAAAATACATCTTCTGTTTGCAAATAGAGATGAAGAATTGTTGAGCATTTTTGGCACAGTTGTTTTAATGGTTGGACTCGGATGATCTTAGAGATCTTTTCCAGCCTTAACGATTCTATTATCAGAATTTGAAATGAGCACGTGTCTTGTCCTGCCTGTGGTACTCACAGTGAAGACATGGTAACAGAGCACACCGTACATGATGGTTATGTGTGCTTCACTGGATATGTATTTGTCATTAAGAGAGGTTGATAGTTGTGCTTCGACCCATTACAAAATGTTTTAGCAGGTTAAAAGCAGCACAGACATACCATTGTGTACCACAACTACATAGGCAATTTCCTATGGAGCTATTAAAATCCGTTCTCTAACTCACCATTGTATGAGGTCAACACTGTGCCTTTAAAAAGAATTTCCATTAAAAAAAATAATTTCCATTTAAAAATGACTACTTTATTCAGGTTATCTTGCTTCTGTTAGCATTGTTGCAACATAGAAATCATGGTTGTCCCTGCATTGGCAAAGAGATTACAATGATGACCTAATACTGATTGGTGTTGGCAGCACTGGGAGTCCTAATGCAGATGGAACAGCTGCTTCCCCAATTCCAGCATCATGTTGATTAGATTCACTTTGACTTTTATGATGGCATGGTTTCAATTGAACCCAGCCACTGTTTTATCTGTATTAGAACTCTCATGATTTCTGGGGGATTTAAAAAATATAAAATATTAATTTTGTTACTGTGTTTAGATAGATACCACTCATGTTTCAGGAGCTAAAAGTTGCAGCTCGATTGGTGCTAGAATGCTGGTCAGTGCTTTCACATGTAAACAATATAAATTGCTGAATTCACACTGATGTTTGTGGACAGATTTGGATCCTGGATGTGAAACAACAGTGTTCCCTCATAAGCTGCAGAGGCAAACAGGGGAAATTCAGCACCTGTGTGTATTAGCTGAGGAAATTTCTATCCTGGACTGATTTTTTCTGAAGTCATTCAACCCTGCAATCAAAAATTTTTCTTTTGAGAGACATTACAATATGTTTTGCCACTGATCACTGTGTAGTTGACTTGGATATGCTCTTCTTCTTAGCCTAGCACAGTGACTTTATTTTTGGCCACTAATATGGGTTGGGACTTTAAAAACAAAGTGATAGCTAAGATTTTCCCAGAATGCTGCTAAAGATTGTTAAATGTAGTGCTCTTCCTGCACTGGAGGGCTTTGACGTTAAGTGCTGTATGTTCTCTTTGTGCACCTGCCACAAATTTCGTGTTCAGCAGCTTGGATGGGACTGGCTTTCAGCAATCCAGCCACAGCATCAGCAGCTGTGCCAGCCTGCAGCTGCTGAATGTTAGTGTTACCTCTGAGCCAATCTCATCATTCACCACTCCTGGAGCAGGGAGGGCCTCCTCCTTCTATCAGTGCAGCCAGCTCTTATCTGACAGGGAGTTGTCTTCTTTTAATCCAAACTCCTTAATGTTCTCTGTGTTCAGCAAAGTGATTTGTATTATAAGAGTGCATCACCTCAGTGGTAGGATGCTTGGCCCAGAGTAAGCATTTTGTGTGAGACACGGTGCTGCTGTCTTTCAGCAACAGGGGGCAAATCTTCTGAAGTGATGATGTGTGAGCTGTAAAGCTGGAAAGGCAGGTAATAAGGTTGGGAGTTTGATGGTTTTACCATGTTCCCTTTCCTCGCATAAAAGCATTGTTAATCTTAAAGTGTTGTGTTTTCGGTGTTTTAATCTATTGCTTCCTAAGCTTGTGTTTGAAGCTACAGGAGGATATTATTTCTGACCTGTGCAAGTGGGAGAAGAAAGTGTCATGGTGGCACATTCAGTTCTCAGCTTGTGGGGCACAAGACTGGACACTGCATGCCTTATGCTACTACAGGGATCCTGTAATTCTCTGGTTTTAGTCATGGGTGATCGGATGTGTTATTTGCAAAGCCTGGGAAGACCCAGAAATTGCTAAGTCAGTTCTCCCCTCTCCACCTGTGTGCAAAGGGAGAGTGAGATTAGGTGCTGTATTTATATTCATGACCTGCTGTGGATCAGAATCTTAGAGATGAAAGCTTCATGATTTCTGTCAGCTCTTGAGATGGTGGCTCTCTGAGTAACTTCCCAGCTCCACTCTTGAAACGAGATGCTGCCTCTTTCAAACATGAAATTGATTTAGAAACTGAGAGAAAAAGTGTTCTTATTCCTTGTGGAGAGGGAAAAGGATCTTCCACTTGTTATGTCTTTTTGTAACTAGTGTGCATGTTGATTTAACTGGCTTCATTACTGAAGATTTTGTGTCCTCCCTTCAAAAATGAATGTCTAATTAAGACCAGCTGGTTTACCAAATGGCAGATTTCTTTGTAGATCTGTCATCTTGAATAACTTTCCATTGTTCCATGCTATAGCTCATCTATGCTATGCTAAATAAATAAAACATATTTGAAATTATGCATTTTTAGTAAAATGTGGCATTATCATGCTTAAAGTGAAAGGTCCAATTGACATTGGTCCAGTATAATCACCCACTTTTAGTCCACTCAGAATTCATATTTCATGTACTGTCAGAATTTTAAAATTATCTCTATGAGATACCGTATATTAAAATAGAAACAACTTTCTGAAATTGTGGATATGGTGCTAGATTTTATTTTAATGGTCCTTGACCACATTTTGGGGGGGAGTGGGTGGAATGGTTTAAGAAGATTTTCTTTTGTCCTTTTTGTTTATTACATTTGCAATTTATGAAGTATTCTTTTAACTTTCTATTCAGTGATACACTGAGTGTCCATGTGATGCATGCTACTGCTTCAGTGCAGTTGAAATTAGCAGGTCTGTTTCAATGTTTGTTTCCTGTCATTGGGCAGTGTTGCAGTAAACATTTTATTGTTTAAAAATGGAGGTTAACAGATGGATTTTAGTGCAGTCTTTCTCATGAGTGATTAGTTTCAAGACGACATCACATTTATTTAATATTTATTATGTCTTCATTCTTGTGGTCCATGCAATATAGAATTGATCTAAGAGAACATCAAATGCTATCAGCATGAGATAATTTTTTCCTAATTAGCATGAGCTAACTCTTTACAATCTAAACAACTGCAAAAAGCAGTTCACAGGCATAGTAACAAATACAGATATATTTGATTTCCTTTAGAACACTGTAACAGAACTTGTGCAGATAGAAAAATAAATCTTGGAGACAGTAAATCTTTTGACATTTTATGTTGATGTTCTCAAAAGCAGCGAGAAAAAACTTATTTAGATTAATGTACATCAGTTTATGAGCTGTACTTAATTACTAATGAGGTGTGAAGAGCTTCCCTTCTCCGGAGTTACTATACTGTGTTGGTTCAGTGTCAAACTGGTGTTTGTTAAATGGGGTTCTGCAAGGCTTCATTCTGTATCTGCTCATGTTCAGTTTTCTATTAATAATTCCAATGAAGGAATAAAATATACAGTGTTAAAATTTGCAGACAGTGCTAAACTGACAGGAGGGTGGAACACAGAACACAGTCTCAACAAATGGAAGTAACAGCCTGCATTTGGGTGTGATTCAAGGTCAAATATAATAAAACAACATCTATGTAAGAAAAATCTGTACTGATGTGTGACTGATTAAGGTGCAATTTTATAGAAGAGAACTATCAGCTTAATGGATGAGAAGGTGTCAATTAGTGATGCCATTACATTGAAGAACAAGTTCTATTTTTGCAAGACTCAGACTAGCTGTGGAAAGTTCAGAGGAAAAGAATGAAGAAAGATGTAAAGAAGATATGACTGAGGAGGAAAGGCTGAAGAACCTGGTGCTTTCTTTTCTTATTTCATTTATATATTTATTTTAATTTTTTTTTTTTTATCTGGCAAAGAGGACAGTTTGGACAGGCCTGGTTAGCAATGTTCCACAAAGTAGAAAGATTGCTGCAAAGAGATCCATGGCACGACAAGAAGAAAAACATTATTAAGGCAGAGATTTAATTGGGACCTTGAGAATAAAACTTGTGACTGAAAGATTAGATAGCTTGTGTAATGCATTGTGTAGGAAGTGCATGGAAATCAGGACAGAAAAATATGTATGATGAAGGTTACTGAGCCTACTCAGCTGAGCTGCTGTGTACCCACTTGTCACAGCCGTATTTATTTTTCTTTTATTTTTTCAAGGCTGTCTGTGCAATGGAAAAACATAAATGCTTTTTATACAACCAAAGTTAATTTATTCTTTTTGGTTTCTAGACAATAGCAGAACCTGTTTTTCACAGTGCTGGGGACTCCAGAGTTTCATAATTATCCCTAATTGTTTAGTGTGGAATGGTTTAGTGATATTTATTGTTGTTCCTTCAGCATATTTTACCAACTTTCCTGTTGATATAACTTGAGAGGTTTGTATTGAAAGCATTCCATTACAAGGGTGAATATCATTGCTGCATACCAACTTCATGTCTGACTGTTTTTCTGTAACTTCATTGGAAAGAGCTTAAAGGGTTTTTTATATTTTAGATGGCTGTGCATTTCTGTCCTCACCTACTTAAATGCTTATGTTCCTCTTTTTTCCTCTCGAGTCTCTGGGGTAGTAATTTGGTAGCTTTTTTGTAACAGGTAGTCCCAAATGTTTTCTATCTTAAAGAAATAACTTTACTGGCTCTATATTTGGTTAATTGTGTGAAACACAGCTTTCAATCATAATCTTATTTAGATTTAATTATCCAATAAAGTGGTGTGGATTTTATTCAGAGGAAATATAAAATGGTAATCATTTGAAAATTGGGGAAGAGCTTCCCCGGATGCATCCATCCGGGGCGATGAACCAATGCTGTAAGGGACCAGTAGGTGGTGCAGGCGGCCCGGCCTCTGGCGCTGGCGGCTGCCGTGCTGGGCCGGAACTGCATGGTGAGGAGTAAGGATGTGCGCACATCATGGGGTGGGAATGTTCTTCTCATCTCAGGGTGATGTTTTCTGTAAGCACAGCGCAACATGTGAGAGTCACACACATGTGTGAGTTATTAGAACTTGCCCCCGGGGTCTTTGAAACACAGCTCTGAGGAAAAGTTATTTGTGGGAAGGGTACCTTTGTAATTCTGAGCTAAAAATCTTGTTGTGCTACTGGGATGAGTGTTTAGTCCCAGAGAGCACAATACAGGAGTTTGTTTGGGTACATCAAGTGAGGGACAGTAAGTATTTCTGCTGAAAAATCAATAAATTTGTAAAAGTGATGAATTTGTTTAAAAAAATATGCCATGTAGTGCTGCTGCTGTTTTGCTCTCAAAAGTAACTGCGTAGTTTCAGGAGCCCTGTTATGAGTTTCCAGCCAGTCTAATAGTGCTGCACAGTCTTTTGTGGCTGTCAGAAGGTTTCACTGTATTTAAAAAAACCAAACAAATGCTGATGATTGATTCAGTGGTGATTTAGAGACTTATAAAAAATACGGAAGAATATTTCTTACAGGTTTTCACAATCACAGGATTTCAAGCCTGTGTGATTCAGTGTTCTATGGTAAGGCAAGTGAGGTCCATTTTTTTCCCACTGTTCTTTTACATGTATGCAATTCATCTGTATTATGTGTATGTAGGGGGTCTAGGGAGGAGGGTTGGGTTTTTCTGTTTGTTTGTTTTATTTTTGTATAAAAGGCTTTAACTTTTCTTCTGGTAGACACTGTAATACACTGCTGTAAAACCATAAATCTGTTGGAGTGTATAAGAACCTCGCCTTCAGGTCCTGTTTCTATTCCTGTTTCTCTTTTCCCAGAGGATAATTCTACATGAGACTGTACAGTCTCTCTCCTTAACCCTGAAATATCCAGGGTCTTTGTCTTGTAGGAACAGAGTGATAATGCTGGGCTACAGTTCTTCCTAGGCTCTTTCACTGACATATTGTGAGGCCTTGAGTTTTTTTCTGATTGCCTGACACACTAGGGGGTTTTGGTGGCTTGGCTGGATTTTTAAAAATTTTATTTGTTTTGGTTGTGGATTTTTTTTTCTACTTTTTTTTCTTCAGTGTCCTGTTTTAGACTGCATTATTCACATTATGCTGCTTTGCTGACTTCATTGGTGTATTATGTTCCTGTTAATTTGTAACAATAGGTGGCATGCCCATGGAAGCAACAGAAGTGCAAATGATCCCATCCTCTGTATTTCTTTTTCTTCTGCTTCAACTAATTGTTAGCAAGGATGTTAAAGGATTATTGTCTCAGAGTAAAATGATTTTGTAGTGACAAAATTAAAACGATAACTGTACTAATGAGAAAAAGTAGTTCCTTCAGTGTTTTTGGTGTGGCTTTTAGTTCAAATTACTATTAAGGATGGGGTTTCAATGCAAATTTGCCTTGTGGGTTACACTTGGTTTTAATATTAGTGGACTCAGTGTGGTTTCACTCCTGATGGAGTCACAGTTGAAGCAGTCCACCAGTTGTCCAGACAGCTGAATGCTGTCTGTAGCTCACCACGGCAAACTGGATATGAAGTTCTCCTGCAGTTGCTGCTCTGTATGCACCTAAGTTGGCTCACCAGTGCAAACTGTAGCACGTAAGGATATGATGGGCACATAAAATCATGGGATTGTAGTGCATCCCAACAGGTACAGCCCAGTCCTCCTGTACCTTGTCGGTAATTTGGATGTGTTTGCATGCTCAGAGAGTTCTAAATTACTTTTAAAGGTTCTTTACAGCAGTGTTAACAGGGTCAGAGCATTACTGTGTGGTAACTCTTCGGAATTATACTTCAGACCAATGGCAAAATAAAATTAGATTTTAACATCTTGGGGTTTTAAGTGTGGCATTGCGGCACTGAGGACCTTGGACTGCTTTATCTCAAGCTGCATTTGGATTTAAGGAAGCATATTCTTTAAGGCTATTTAGAAAAATATCTTTCTCCCTTCCACCCTCTTCCAAAATAAAGGTACGAGATGAATGAGGAAGGGTTGTCTGAGGTTTGCGTGGTGGTTTCTAAAATGTCTGCAGTAAGTTGCATTCAAATTTGATATAAAAACAAAAAGGTGTGTTTTTGAGTGAATGTAAAGAGAGATATTTGAAAACATCCGTGGTATTATACTACTCTGGTGTAGTTGTGAAAGTTTCATAATGGTGGTTCAAACACAAAACAACATTGCAACACTGAGCCTCTTAAGAGGCTAATAGTGACAGAAGAAACATGGAGATGCAATGCACAGGAGTGGTGTTTTCCATGAACATTTGATAAGTTTTTTTCTGTTTGTGTAGAATTGTTTGAGCCTTGTTTAATGTTAGGCTTTTTACAGATGTTGTGTCTAGATATGACTCGTTCTTTTCTTCAGCTGTACGTAGGTTTGAACATAAGAACTTTTCAGGATTTAGACTTTTTTTCTTCTGGTATTTCATATTGTTATTCTGCAACTGCAGTGATGCTTTTCAGAGAGGACTGTTTGGTTATACTCTTTATCTACACGTTACATATTGTAGGGGGTGATAGTTCATACCAGGTCACAGGCATGACTAATCTGTTTGAATTACCCACAACAGATTTTAAAAATCAAGGAGATAGAAATATTTTTTTGCTATTGAAGTTATTAAGACAGCTTCTAGAATCATATTTTGTGACTGTTGAATCAGTAACAATTTTATGTAGAGACTTCAAGAACAAGTCTTTCTTGTGTACTGGATGAGATGTTTTTTTACTTTAACTGAAGCATAATTCCTTTTAGGCAAAACAGTGGTTTCAGAATAGGATGTCTCTCTTGTCTAGTTCTATCTTTAGCTAACTCAGAGTGCTGAGTTCCAGTATCCAACATTTATGAACCAGTCTTAGTATTTCATCTCTCTTTCAAAAATTCTCATCCCGTACAATAAAGACTAGAAGCTTTTTTCTCCATGCTACCTGTTCTCTCAGCTGCCCTTTCTGCTAATTAAGCTTCTCTTCAGCTTTGGTAGATCTCTCTAAAGGTCACCTATAGAGCAAACTAGTGAAGAGGATTACACTTTGTAGGGATTTTTTTTTTCTTTCCATGAAAGAACCTTTGAGTCAAGGCTCTTCCTTCCTTAGTCTAAAGGGGAAAGAAAAAACAACAAAACTTTAGCTTTTTCCCTCAAGTTGAAAAAGCTGTTTATGATAGAAACTTGAACCTGTAGTGGAAGAGCTCTGATACCTAGGTGACCAATATGGAAGTAAATTGTTTCTATTTCTGAGAAGCAACACTGAAAAATCATTGAAGGCTCTCTACGAATTCATCAATAGGTCACTATGCCAATATGAAAAGACCATGAACATACAACCACGTGTGTCACCTCGTCTCCATTAACACTTTTGTACGAAGAATTTTTAGCTTACTCTGATATGTGTCACTGTAATGAGGGAATAAATGGAATGTTTAACAATACGATTTAGTCTTGTTAACAAATCAGAAAGTGCAATGCACCAAATATTAAATATCAAGATTTTTGTTTTCACTTAGGTTTAGTCTGGAAAACATAGAGCATAAAAACAAAAGGGTTTGCAAATATCTATACTGACTTGTTTAAGCTGGCTGCCAAGAATTGCAATTAAGTGACTTTTACAAATGCTTGTTTTCTGTTGAATAATTAAAAGGGGAAAAAATCTTATTTAAATTATATGAAACCCTGAAGGAGGAAGTATAATGAAAAGTAGTTTAATTATTTTCAGTGAGACAGCAAAACAGACTGATGACCTTATCAGTATTTGCTTATTTTCTTGCCTTATTGTATTCTTTGTTAGCCCCAGAAAATACTGGTTATGATGCAGAAAAAAACCCTCTCTTAATAAGGTATTGTATTATTTTCAGCTGTCTTGAAATATATAGCAAAGTCATCCTTGTGTCTGCCAGTTTGCATTAGAAACAGTTTGTGGGTAATATTTACAGAGCCATTATCACTGATGCTCTCTGGTAAAAAGGCAGGCAGGGGATACAGAGACTGTGTTAGATACAGAGAGTACATGATGAAAAAGTTTCAGTCTGCAATGACTACTGAGGCGAAAGATTTGAGAATGTGGAAAAAAGTTCAAGCTGCGATCTGTTTTCTTCCCAGTTTCAAATACAAAGTGAAGTGAAGCTTTTTCTCACTTCTTAGATAAGTGACCTTCCAATGAACTTGAAATAATTTTTATCTGCATTTCCCTCAATTCCTTTTTTTCAGTCCCTTTGTACTTTATGTACAAATATGATATTGTCATGAAGAGAGTAGGAATGAAAGAAAGACTGACATTTAGTGTTACATTCTTGTTCTGTTTTATCTGTGTGTGTGTGTATGTGGCGATTGTGCATCTTCAGGGCACATAGGCTAGCAGCAGCTTTTTGAGTCCTCCTACCGGGATTGTCCAGTGCTGTACAAAGTAGAGTAGGTCCAGCTGAGAAAAGAGGCTAGATCTTCCCCTCCAGAGTGTGTAAAGCTACGGTATTCTCATGGGAATTGGAAGATGCAACTAGGAATGCATTTGTGCAGAAAAGGGAATTGAATTTATTTCCACTTTCTGGATAAAATGCTATAGTTCTTCAATAGCTGAAGAAACATGGATTGTATTTGTTTATGTATCTGTTTGAGGTGCTTTGTTTTGGCTTTCTCCTCTCTTTTGCTGCAGTCCTCATCTATTCTCAGTTTGTTTTTAGGACAAGCAGAACTATTCTTGCTGGATAAAATTTTGTTTCTGTCCAAAATGTACTGCTCTGAGGCCAAGTGCATGCCACACACTGGTGATAGAAAATTCTGATTCTGACTTATCTGAGTCAAGACAGTGTGATCTCTACACCTTTTATCTGTGTTATATTGATACTGTGATATATAGACAAAGCCCCCAGTCACACTCATCATTCATTCTCAGACTATAGTATAGGAGTTGGAGAACATGCTCTGGGATACTCTTGCCTTTACCATCTTTGAGCTATACTACTGAAAGAGCTTGAAAACAGGGTGTGTGATGTGTGGCTGCCTTTTGTTTTGGGGGAGCATCATAGAGACGCACTGTTCATAATACAGCTGTATTTTAAATTACAGTGCATGTGGATTCAGCACAAGTCTATCACTTTCAAACGCACACACACCACAAATCAGACATTTGGCTATAATTCGGGCCTTATGGGACAACACCTTGCACAATGCCTGAGAAAACTCCAGGTGATTAGTTCTTTTTCAGCTGCGTTTGTTCTAGGAACGGGTCTACTGACTTGTGCAAGTTGATAATGGAGGGTGTAGGTAGCTGCTTTTTTTTCACCACCTGGGTATTCTGTCAGGGAGATCCTGCCTTGAGTGTGAGGCAGGGATTGCATTCTCTTAAATTCATATCCTTGATTAATTACTGTTTCACTCCTTTCCCCTTTCCTTGTATCACTGTGTTGGCTGGTTTGCAGATGCCTAAGAAAATGGATCAGCCTATATATTTCTCATGTAATTTAAAAGACAAGGAAGAAGAAAGGTTTTGATGTCTGTCAAGTACAGAGTTAGTACTCTCTGCATCTTTTCTGATTTTCACTGTATAAAGAAAGAAATTCAATGTAGTATTGGTCTCAGAAATGGTGTTTAAAACTCTGTGAGTCAAGCATAGCATCTTTTTGATGTAGCATTGCTGTAATACGTGATTATTTTGCGTAGCATGACTAGATTTTTTTATAATCAATGTAATTCAATATATCTATATTCTACTTGTTTTTTTCTTGATATGGGATTTGGCATTCTGCATTATAGTTACATATTTTGTTTGCACATCAGACAAACTGCTTTTTATCCTTACTATCTTTTTAGTAACTTACTGTTTATTGATTTACTATGTGACTGTCTATTGGTCCTAAAAAGTACTCCTTTTTACTCTCCTTACTGAAAAAGTTGTCAAATCAGACTATTTTTAACTCAAGTTTTAGTGCTTCAACGTGCTGTGCCATAAATGTAATAATGCAATTCAATTTAAAATATGCGTAATGTCTGAGTCTCCTAGTTTGTTGATAGAGGGGTAATAGAGATGTGAGGTTTTTTGATAGCCTATGAAATTATATTTATGAAATGGCAATATATTAGTATTGAAAGGTGAAAAATGTAGCAGCTATGCTACTGACAGTGCTGTGGCTATAGTGAAAGGGGTGAGGAAAACAAAATGCTGTCATCTGGAATTTCTTATACAGGACCTTTATAGGGTTTCACATTGGTACAGTGTCTCCTTTTGCAGCTTTAATTTTCATTATGTGAATATTTATGTGTTTTTAATATGCTATTAATTTGTGATGGTTGATCTGAAAAACCGACAGATGTTGGTGTTTTTAATTTAAATTCAAGATAGAATTTCCCACTGTGAACCAAACACCAGTACTCATATACAGAGCCTCTTAAATGATGCCTTACACATCTGAATGACTACTTTAAAACATTAACTGAAAAAAGGGTCTAAAAGCAGTCACAAAAGGCAAATGTTCTGAGGTTTATGTTAAAAATTTTATCAACATGAATATTTGTAGCAAAGGATTTTTTTAAAACTATATGACTTTGACAAAGGACACCTCTGTGTCCACATGTATTATGTGAAAAGGAATAGTAATGGAGTGTTGCTAAGTTTTTAATGGAAAGAGAAAACAAAATATACTTTAGAAAAATGAGTTCAACTGCTGTCAGATATGAAGGAAGAACCTGCTTCCCAGTTCCCATGTTTCATGGCATGCTTCCGGCCAATCTAACCATTACTCGTGCTTGTCTGATTCTGCTGTGGACTGACAAAGAAACTGAAGATGGCAGAAGGTTAACAGTACAAAAGAGAAGAAATCTACTGATTAAGTTTCTGTTAGTTTAGGGATACACTTTTGAACAGTCCTGCTCTGTTTGTTGTCTTTCAGAATTTTTTCTTCTTTAATGCTGTGACAGTTGAAAATAGAACAGTGTGGGTGAATATCAGTAAGCTATTTCTTTGTTTTGAAATCCATAGAAAAAGAATGTCTTACTCTTATGTGCTTTCTTTTTTACAAAATAGATGCATTTTTAAAAGTGCTAAACTTTTAACTTGTTGCTGTCTATTTTCAAATATTTTTGAATTTAAAGGTAGGCATAGCTCTGTTGTTATTAAAGTGTAAACTTTGGAGGTTTCCTTTCATATGTAATATAGCATAGCAGAAATCTTTTGAGAGGTTGTCTTGGGGGGTTGTTTGTTTTTTTTTTTTCTATTTTCATTGTGATAAAAAATGGATCTGTTGAAAAACTTTTCCCATACTTCTCCTTGCATGAGAAACCCTGAAGCTTCTTCAATATGTTGTTTTTGATCTTGGTACAGTTGCTGGATTTTTGTTGGCTTTGTTCTAAAGTTGTGTGCATGTAGGGGTTGTTAAATAAACATTAGACTTGTCAATATAACTGAGGTCTTCTCTAAACCTTGTTCTTTTGAGACTTCATTCCAAGTTTATGAAATAACCTCTGTGAGTTAGGATCAAATTTTTCTCTGTTCTGCAGATGGATGCTTTTACTGAGCTTTTTAAGTAATTTGTCACGCTTTTACTTCATCATTGAATGGTTTCAGAAGTCCAAAGTTTTTCAATATGTATAAGTTTGTAACGGATATGTTTATTGAAAGAGGCTGTCTTACCCATTGACTTGTGAAGACTAGTAAATTAGCAGTATCTTTTAAAACATCTTTTATTTTGCTGTTGAGGTGAATGTTTCCCCTCAATAAATTTTGCCTTCTTGATGTTATAGAACTCTTCATGTGTGTTCTTTACAAGTTATTGTTAAAGCTGGAGTACAACTTCTTTTTCAATTTTAGAAGTGCTAGAATAAAACAGCAAAATCTAATGCTAAGGATTAAGTAGACTATTGGAGTTTTTCAAGCCCTGAGTGGACAAAGCCCCAGCCTACATTGTCTGATTTCAGTTTTGACCTTCTTTTGAGTAGGCAGCTGGACAAGATGACCTCTTGCAATCCTTTTCAGTTTGGATTACTCTGTAATACTGTGACATTAACACATAAGAATTGAACCAGTTTCAGAATATAGTCAGTATCTAATGCAGCTGAGGAAACTTCCTTTTAGGAACAGCAGATTTGGTAAAAACAATTATTTTTCTCCAGAAGATTTCCTTAACTGATCTAGAATATGAAGTGTAACTTGGTTTTAGAATAAGACATGCAACATTCACATATGTGGATCCATACGTATGCAATATATAAACCTTCTGGTTTTTGCCAAGTACAGCCTGTACCTAGGAACAATGAGTAATCTTACTGAAAAATGATATAACCTTTGTGGCAATATAGTTACTTTGAAGGTTTTCTTGAAACCTGTTATTTCTGTCAAGACAAAGGCTCCTATTTTATATTTGCACTTATATTTTTGACTGACTTTTTAAGACAAAAAGTCAACTTATTTTAAAGTTACTGACAATTTGAAGGTAGAAGATCTGCTAGGATTTGTGCAGGTCCATGTGACAATTTCGTATAAATTGCTTGCTGAGTTTACATAGTTGCCAGTAACGTTCATGAAATGATTTCCACTGAATTAAAGAAAAAAATACAGTTGATTTTCTGTTGGTGGAAATGTATTAGCTTGGCAAATTCAGAAAATCAAAAGTCTTGTTATCTATAGACAGCAGCTGGAAAAACTTCCTACAGACTGTTCGCAGCATGGGACAGCCTTGGGGAAGGGAGGCGAAGGGCTATGTCTGCAGTTAAGGCAGCTTGTTGATACTCTAACAAATTTTCCAGTTAGTGCAGAATGAGTGCTGAATTTATAATGATACTGTTCTCACAACATACCCCATCAAGTATCCTTCAGGTTGGGGTTTAAATCAGTAGAGTGAAATTTTAGCTAGTGGCTTTGTAGTTTGGAAAATCCTGTATCTAATGAGCAGCACCCTGAAATACGCACTTTCTGAAATAAATAATTGCTTGGCAGGCTTTACCAAGAACAAAGTCTTGGTAACCTGCAGTGCATGGTTATTAAGTTCAATTTATCTACAAGTCAACAGTTTTCAAACTGAATCTCTGAAAGCCGCAGTACAAAACTTGAGCAGTGTGTATTAGATTGGTTCATTTTGCTCCTGTAAGGCTCTCATTTGAAGGACCATGCAGCTAATAATGTACTAGCAGGTCACAGAGGTATTTCTGAGAGGGCAGTGAAGAATGAGCATCAGGATTTATGGATTCTTTTCTTGGTCTGTGAAAGAGAAGGTGATCTGTCATTTAAGTCAGTAGTTGCAAACAATATAACCAAGCTGTTTGCCTATGGGGCTTTCTCCCCCCACCCCGCTCCTCAGCAAATCTAAGGGAGAGATATAGCTCCTAATAGAAATTTTCATTCCAATTCATTGAGGTATACGATTTGTAAAGAACATGGCTATAGCTTGTGGAAATGTTAATAATGATTTCTGAGAAAGATGAAGTACACCTTGTAGCCCTGGTGCTTCATCATGTTAACACTTTAAAGAGCACAAAGAATATTTTAGGAGGTGGTGTTTTGGTCCAATTGAACAGTAATGAAACAACAGCCTTTTTCATTTGAAGTTTTAGTAAGCAAGAATTTTGAAGCAAAATAATTGGTCGACAAGATTATTATATTTACATTTTCATTGTCATTATGGTTAGAGTCCTGAATATGATGTCTCTTGAAAACAATTCACTACAGATAAGTTAACAGCTCAGTTTTTGGCAGGTGATTCTGAGTGTTATTACTAATTATTCCTTTCAGTCTCTGAAAGAAGTGAAGCGGTATCTTATGGTATCACTGCTTTGGGAAAATGTTATTTTTCATGGAAATTTTGAAATTTTCTCTTTCATTGCTTTTCCTAAAATCTAGATTAAGAGAACTAACTAAGAACAATTTGAGAGGTTGTATTCTGGTCTTACTTCATACTCTACCTTTTATATTGTTCTAATTTGCTAATTTTTCTCAGTACAGAAATTTATCGTTGATATTCCTAGGTAGACAGAACAATGTGTTGGCATGCTTAATGGGATTTTCCCAGATAGAGGAGTTATATACAATATACTGCTAGATGTGTTTAACTTGTTAATTTACTTTTAGTATTTTTAAATTATTTTTGGTTTTAAGCCTAAAATCCTGTTTATTGATGTCATTGTGAATTGCATTTCAAAATCAGTCACTGAATTTCATCTGTGTCTCTAGGTAATACCATGAAAATAGTATTCTGTATTGTTTCTTGTGGGTAAGGACATCTTAATTCTAAACATCTGCAATCTTGCATCAATATTGATAAAATTGCAGCAGTATTTTGTCTTTTGTAAAGTAATAGCATTAATCTATGAAATGCATTTAAAAATGCAGTTCTGCTTCCATTTGCCATAGTTCTGAATATTGTCTGTTTTTCTTTAATGATACAATTCATGATTTATAGAGTCCATTAAATTTCCACCACAATAAACCAGATGATATATTCCTTTGTCAAGTAATTACTTACAAGAAGAGGGACATATATATATAGGGGTTGTAATTAGTTAAATGTGTAAAATAAGAAAACTTTTGAAGTTTTTTATACTATATATAATTATCATGAGGTATTAGCCTATCAATCATAGTAATGCATTAAGCTCTCAGGGGATTCTCCTGTACCTTTTTGGATTAAAATGTAAATAAAGTGCATTTAATGAGCACTCTTGCTAAAAAAGGAAATCTTTTTGAGATTGCATGTTATTTGTAATGTGCTAAGATAATTCCTGGTGTAATCCTATTGCTTCTGTTTGGTTACACCACCAATAACTTTGAACTATGAAATTAAAAGCAAGTGTGTCTTTCCAAGAGCAATTTAAGTCATTAAAGAGTGTCTCTAACATTGAAGATTAACAGTCTTTAACATTTCCGCTTACGTCTGCCCAGAGGAACCACTAAGAAGTCGGTATCAGCCAAGCTGCCTTACTAATTTACATGCATACAAGCCTCCATATACAGACTTCTATTCTGTGAAACAGTGTCAAGTGTAGAGGTCGTGAACAGCTTTGTTGCTTAATTATGTACTTCTTTTTGGACCCTTTGACTTAGAAGTTGCATCTGTGAAAATTTGGCCTTAACAAATGCTGCCAAAGTTAGGATGAGGAACAAAAGATAGATTGTCTCTTCACGTATCCCTTAGTATTTTAAATATGAATGAGAAAAAAGATATGTTCTCATTCATGATGCAGCTGATAGTCTGGATCAGGTTCAACCCAGAGAATATTTTCATTTTGTCTTGCTAGCCTTTTTCCCTGATAAGAAGAGAAAATGGGATTGAGACATCTAGATAAGCTTGAATGTCCTTGCACTTGACCACGGCTATACAGCAGTTTCCAGGAAGGGAAGAGGGAATCAAGACAGAAGTTTATTCAAGGAATTGGTATGTGCTGTTGTTTGTTGTGAAAGCAGCAAATGTAGGGAGCAGATAGTGGTTATGAACTGTCCATGAACATGCAGATGTCCCCATATGGCAGTGACTAACTGTTTATTGTGACTCTGAGTGGATATATATGATGTCTGGGATATTGTAGGTGAGTGTCCCTAATAAAGAATGGAAAAGGAAATGTGAATATGTTGTAGATGTAATATTCAAAGCAGTAATACAGAGATTAAGTAACAAAGGGGAAAAGTAGCACTTGATCAATATAATTTTGAAGGGTTTCTAAAAATAATTTGGGACAGAAATGAAGAAGACAAATAGCTATGCTCTTTCTAAGAGATAAACAAAAAAGCTCAAATTATGTTTACATACCTACTGTAAAGTGACATTCATGGGAAGAGAATTGGGAGAAATGTTACAAAATAAACAAGAATGGAAATCTAATAATGCATGATACCTACATATTAGGGAACAGCAGTTGGCCCAAAGAAAGGTTAGCTGAACATCTGATGTTTCTGTTACTGTAGGATATTCTAAGTAGTGACAAAGATGAAGAGTTTTACATTTTTCTTACAGCGTTACCAGAATTGAACAGGAAGAAGGCTAAAAGTTCTAGCTCCTGTGGCTTCCTAAGGGCATTAAGTATAGTTTTAGGAAGTCTTAATGGGAGCTCTGACTTCTAGTGCACTTTGAGTTTTGTTAAAGGGCTGTGAGCTGAAGAATTCTTGTTGAGTGCTTGGACATGTGTGCCTAACATGTTAGGACTGATTGCACTTACAGTGAAGAGTGGTTGAGTAATTGAAGTGGGATGCAAGAGGTCACTGTTGCACTTTCTCCATTGTGTACTTCAGCCTTGGTTTGATCCAAACCACTCTGGGTTCCAGGGAAATGCAGAAGGATGACCCCAGGGGAAACTACTTGTTCAGAACGTTTACTTCATTTAAACACCTTCATTCCTGAGCCACGCATCAACATGTTCTCATCTGTAAGAAAAGTTGAACAAAAAGCCCACTTTCCTGTATTTTCTCAATACCATACTGTCCCCAACCCTGTATGTAAAATTAGTGTACTGAAGTATTCTTTTGCTCTGTTAGACTGTGGTCATTTGCTATGCACTTTGCTTTCCTTTAGAAGAAAAGTGCAGTCACAGGCTCTCATAAGGGATAAAAATGCATTGCTCAGCAGAAGACCACAAAGTGTGCAAGTTCCTCTGCAGGTGAGCTTGGCCCTTTCACTGTTGTTTGAGTCCTTTAGTGTTTAGGCGATTATTGCACACTTTTTTTTTTTTTTTGTTCTTCTGTGAGTCCTTTCAGGCCCAAGTTATTTTGGGCACTGAATTTCACTAGGTTTTCGGGATTGAAGAAAATCATTCGTTTCATAGGAGAAGAATAGAGAAGAAATAAGTTTCTTTTTATCTTGACGGAAGTGGATTTGGCCTTTGTTGTGTGGAAACTATAGCTCTGCCTCAGTTTCCAGTGATGTAGTTGTCACTTCATCCACTTGGTCATATAACCAACTGTTTACCTACAACTCTTTTAGTGTATTTATCTGATGAATACAAAGAAAAGAGAATTTACCTTAAAAATTGCACAGAGTATTTTCCTTTTTGTCAGCTGTTTGACACACAGGAGTGCATTTGTATAATTGTGACAGATTTAATCTCTTGCCTGTTGAGTGCTCTTTCCTCCAGGAAGCAGGTCTTTTTGTTTGTGTAGCAATGGTTATTCCAGCTAAACCCTAAGCTCTGGAGGAGCTGCATATATAGAGAATTCAAGACGGGAGAGTTTTCCACAGCTGTTGAGTACTGTTGTGGCAAATGCTTATTTTACTTGTATCATAAGTTGACTCTGCAATTAATTCTCCTTTTGACCCTAGGACTTTTTAAGAGGTTAAAATAAGTAGATTGACTACTGGCAGTCTATTTATTTTTTTCATGTCTATTTCCATAAAAAGGCTTTCATGAAGGAGATGAAATTTGATTAATTATTCCATATTACTTGATTTAAGATTCTATAGTTGGTTATAATTAAAATTCTTACATAAATCACCATTTTCAAAATGTTTTTCTGCGGAATTTCTTTTCCTGTTTCACTCTACAAATGTAATTTTATTCAGTTATCAAATGTATCACTGCAACATTTGGACAGAGATACTTGGTTTCAATTCTTAGTTCCACTCCCTATCCATTGCTCTCAGTTTTAGGAAGGAAGCTATTCATTTCAGGCTTTCAGAATAGGAGGGAAAGTAGTGGAACTTGTATCTGTCACTGCTTGACCCCCTGTAAGAGCTGAAGCGTCACTCGGTGCTTTTAGTTACTCTCTTGATGAATTACATGCAGTTCACAAAGATAGTACCACCTAAAATGTCGGTGGAGAGCCAGATGAATTTGTCTTTCTGGGTTTTATTTCTGTGATAGGAGTTGTTTCTATGAATGATTGTTTAAATACAGAACAAAATGCTATTATGTTGCAATGGCTTAGCTGTCCATTTAAATGTCACAGGTAGAGGAGGATGATGATACCGAATCACGACATGAAGAAGAGAAGGAAGAAGTGAAATGCTATTCAAGAAGAAAGGTATTCTCTAACTGGAGCCGCTATGAGGATACAGAAAAAGAGGGACAGAGTGAATGTGGGGAGTCACAGAGAGGAACGGACTTCAGTGTTTTGCTTAGCTCAGCAGGTAAGCATTTTCCAATCTATAGGGTTTTTTAGTTTTGCATTTTGAGACATGACTACTTTTCTCACTGTTGTCCCTGGTGATGAACCGCCACCCTAGAATACCATTCCTATCTGCTTCAGTAAGTCTGCCATTTATGTATGAAAGAGTGTTGAAAGTCTCCATGGGTGTATCCTCATAGCATACAGGCTGCACTGAGCTGTGACACATGGGAAGTATAAGAGGGCTGCTGGCTAGTGCATTTTTATCCTCGTGAAAAAAGGGTTCTGAGTGTGTGCAGCATCCAGTAACATTGAGCTTGTTCTTGCTGATTTTGGCTATTGGGTTGCTTTCCAGGAAACAAAAAAAGGTTGCTGGTATGACTAAACACAGCAAATACTCAGACAGCTGCTTGCTCATGTTTGTTTCAACAGGTTTGTGATCAGCACTGTAGAGATGTGTGCATGAGTAGCAAGTGTTACGCTCCTTGAAAGTAACAATCAGTAGTTTTCCTCTGTTTAGAGGAGATAATGAAGGAGGAGGTGGAGGGACAGTCTGCACTAGATCCTGGGGTTTTTCAGCCATACATTTATAGTATAGGGTGGTTGCACTAAAAATAGTTACCTAAAATTATTTTAGAAACTCTTGATGTGCCATTGTGTTGGAATACCATTCAGTGA
Organism: Rhipidura dahli; assembly: GCA_013399225.1. Taxonomy (NCBI): domain Eukaryota; kingdom Metazoa; phylum Chordata; class Aves; order Passeriformes; family Rhipiduridae; genus Rhipidura; species Rhipidura dahli. The sequence continues at coordinate 723,222 of VXAC01002270.1, forward strand.
AAAGCTGTAAACAATGTATTACAGCAGTTTTTTTAGTACCTTGGAAATTCTGCAGCTTCTCAAATCTAAATAATTGGGTTTTTCAGTCACAGCTTGGTGGGGTAAGGTAGAAGTTAGCTACAGTAAAGAAACAAAAACCAGAGATTCCTTTCTTGGTGCAAGAATCAATTTCTGAAGTTCTGTTTCACATGAACACTGAAAAGTTGGGCCTAAGCTGTCAGGTTTTAATCACAGGATCATGAAATGTGTATTGACTTCTCTGAATGTTGTGTTGCATGGCAAACGATGCTGGAGTCAAGGCACATAATACCGACCTCAGAATTGCGTATGTAACAGAGTCTGGGGAGCAAAGTAGATATAGTAATTCAAAACTTGAAATCAAGAGACTTGTTCTGAGGTACCATGTCTCCATGGTTCAGCTTTTTAACTTCAGACTTCAGTAACTGCAGTTAGCCAGAATGTCTTTAAAATGTTCTGAAGGATAGTACTTTTGAAATGAGGATATAACAAAATAGTATTTAGCTTTGCTAATTGTATTTTTTGTGAGTTATGCTTCAACACAGGTATTATCTCCCCATTTGTTTTCCTCTTTAGATTCTCTTAATGCCTCAAATGATAATATTGGAAGGTAATATTCAGATAGTCATACTATTTATTAATTCTAAATCTTTGATTTAGACAGTGCTTTATTTTAGCATATATTTTATTACTGTTCTCTACAGTGAAATAAAGCAATAAGAAACAACAAGGGAATAAAGCACTTTCTTCTGGAGGAAGAAAAGTATCTTCTAAACAATAATGCAGATTTCTTGAAGTCACATAAAAAAGCAGTAAATGTCAGCAGTGTTGTCTGTTCTTTAGTTTCTTTGGCTGATGTGTGAAAACTGAGAATACAGTCATGTATTTGTAGTGGTCTAAGAAGAAGCTTGCACATCAGCTTCATTTGATAATCAATATAATGCCATTTAGCATTCTGAAGTTGCAAAATGAATCCAATTTAATTGCAGCAAGCAGTTAGGGAATACAGGAGAGGGAATGGAGGTAAATGTCTGTTTTTCATTAATACAAAAGCTTAAAAAAGTCTTAAAGTCTTGTAGTTTACTATTAATACAAAACTATTTAAACAATACAGCCAGTTAAGAATTCTTTGGCAAAAGCTCAGTTTAAAAACCTGATCTCCTATGTAATGGTTAGGTTCCATAATATTGAATGCAGGTTCTTATAGAAAGTGTCATCCTCCAAAATAAAACTTGGTTAATCCCAGAAAATATGCTGTAAATTAAATGAGATATCATAGAAAAAAAATCATTTGGGATAATGTAATAAAGACAGAATTAATGCTGGTAGACAAAGTTAAATGGAGGAATTCCTGATGTCCAAGGAATTAAAAGTCCTTGGTACTTATTTGTTTAATATCATGTAAACGTGCTTCTATGTGTAATTCTTTACTTAAAATCAACCTAAAAATAGCAAAAAGAGATATTCTGTGATATAGATGTCATGTTGATAATTAGGAGGATTAGAGCTTTTAAATGTAGTGCATAGACATTACTGTTGCTTGAGGTAAGAAAGGAACAAAGTTATGCATTGTTACATTACATTTTTATCATTAGCAGAGGAAGGTGGAAAGTGGAAGTCTGAGGAGGAGAAAGGAGTTTGCAGATACTTGAAGAGAATATAAAACTTTTAGGGTATTTTATTTTACATCTTTCAATAGCTTCTGAAGACAAACACTGGGTTTTTAGGTTTTTACTTAAAGTTCCAGCTTTCCCTGCCTCAAGCCAATCTCTAGTGCAGCACCGATTCTGTTTTTTCAATCAGATATTTAGGCCTGACTAGCTCAGACCATCTCTTGACTGCATGTTGTTTCTTTGCTGTCAGCTTTTGCCTGCCTACTAATTCTTCTCTCTCTTCCTTCCTTCTGTTGTTTTTAATTCTTGTCTGTGTTTCTGATTCCTTTTGGTGGGTCTTTTTTCAGTCTTTTGTTGTGAGCCAGCTCCCTTCCACATGTATTTATTAAAATCCAACTCTTTCAGATTCTGTCAGAGACAGAATATCTGTACCTCATTCTTTCCAGTCCTGTTGATCCCCAAGTCTTTACTTGTTTTCCTTTGCATTGCTTATTTGGTTTAATTCACTATCACGCCTTCTAATGTTCCTCTTAGTTTCTTGCCTTGTCTAGTCAATCCCAGCTCATTCTTTCAAGCTTCCAGTTCTGGTTTCCACTATAAACTAGTTTTCCATCTTCTCTCCACATTCTCTGTCAGTATACCCTAAATCCTGTTCAAGTTACCCAACAATATAAAGTGACAGGCCATTGTTTTCAACTGTTAGGGATATCACCATAGGTGAGGCTGCAGAAATATGCAAGGTGACACTTTGTGTTCAGTGTTTTACCTAAAGCCTGTTAAATGCAGACTTCTCCTACCATGGAAAATCTGACTCTTCACTCAAAACTGGAAGTATGAAAAAACTTAATTCAGTTGCCTTGCACATTGAGATGACATGCAGAAGACCACTGAGGATGCAGATGGTGGTGATTGGTTGTTAAGCTTCAGCAGATCTTGCAAAAATGAGGTACAAACTCTGATTTTTAGAAGCTTGTAGCTTGGCTAAGTCAGGTCAGATTTTTCACAGAATGAGTAGTGTACCTCCTTCATACAAAAATCATTGTGCGGTCTGACTTCGAGTTACTGATCCAGGGCAAGAAAGTAGTTACAGTTTCTCAAGTGCTTTCAGGTGGAAAAATGTTCAAGTCATTCTCTGGGTGCCTTTTCAAGGTGGTGGTAAGAGGAGGATAAGGAAAAACTATCTAAAGCAGAAAATAGCCCTGGAAAATTTTATACTGAATAGTTAGAAAAGCAGCTGAAAATACTTCTTAAGTAAGAACTGCCAGATGGCTTTGATAATAGCTGATGGCACTGGCCTGATGGAGCCTCTTTGTTAGGGCTTGTTACATTTCTGTGTAAAATAGGTGTCCTGGGTTCAGCTTAAGTTTTTAAGTATGTTTCTTTTTTTTAGCATTTTATAATTTATTTTTAATTATCTTGAATATAGCAAACTTTTCTGTATTGCTTTTGTCTAGCTGATATAAAATACAAGTCCATTGTGAAGCCCTCAGGGAATGTGTCTCAAATCAATTTAGTAAAAATGTTGTTGAAGCATAAAGAGCAAGAGAAGTGGAAGTGATAGGATAGCCTTACTTTACTAGCACAATCTTGCCATGTTTGAAGAGCTGCCCTCATTTTTTGACAGATGAGGGTTAAGAGACCTACAGTAGTAGACTTAAGTTGTTCATCAGATTTTTGTCTGTGAATAGATTATTTATGTTTAAAATTATACTTTTAAAATATCATTATAGAGCTGATCCAAAGGTATCCAGACACTTGATCACTTTTCTTTAAATGGGGTAGGCATTAGCAGTACAGCAGCCAAAAATTGCCAACATACATGGCTCAATAACAATATGCAGATGGCAAGGTATGATGATTATCAAGATGAAAAAATATCATTTTGGACATCAGTTTTTTCCCATTTGGTTTTTTAGGCCATGGCTGAATAATTCTGGGGCCTTAAAGGTTAAGATGGAGAAATGCTGTGCAGTTCAAACAAAACTGGCTGAATGGTTCTGATATTGTAAGAATACACATAATTTCTAAAAATAATACATATACATTCTGTAGGTACCTAGCAGCTGAATACAATAAAAAACATGGAATAAAAACCAAAATAACAGTCACTGGAGCATAATAGTAATGAACAACAGGTATAAGAATTATGAGGTAACAATCACATTCCCTCCCCTAAACACCTGCTCTGATTTTTTAACCTCTTTCTTTTGGGTCTCTGTTTAATTTTGATGTGTCTATTGCAATACATTGCTGCATTTTTGTCATTTACATGAGTTTTCAATGTTTCTATCTTAGGTAGAGACTTTTCCAAGTTAAAAAAAAAAAAAGTTGAGCAAAGAGTAAATCAGTTTTCTGTTTTTAATGGTAATTCTGCTCAAGCAAAAAGAATGGCAGTAATAGGGTGTGGTTCAAGTGCTGAAAAAGAATCCTTTGAGTTTTAAAATTATAGAGAATAGCTGACAATCAGTTTTCTTTACAGAAATGCCAAATCAAATGGTGATTTGGATTACTGTATGTATCAGGGCCCCACTTTTCAGTGGTACTTGCTTGACAGCTCATCTTCTTCTTATTTGGCCAGAAATTCAACTGATGCAAAACTTCCATGTTCTTGCTGTACCCCAAGTGACATGAGATAAATAGGTATGGGCATGTGCTTTACTTGCATCTTTCTTCACATTCTCTGTTTTTCACTACCTCATTCCTTAAACATTCTTTGAGTTTCCATGACATGCTTTCCTTTCATGCTTCCCCTTCTAGCCCCCTTTCAGCACATCAGAACTTTCATTTCCTTTTTGATGGTCCTCTGGTAGATAACATTTCCCATCTGTATAGTCTTTGTGTCCAAGTCTCATTTCCACTTGTGCATGTTTTATTTGCAACAGGGCAGTCTGTAGCTTTGGACTTGTTAATAGACCTAAGAGGTACTTCTGGCTTATGTAACTGTAGGTATCTGAAATCAACAAAAATACAGTCTCTCCCATAGTCCTTTTCTTCTCCCAAACAAACAGAAAAAAACCTTCCACAATAAAGATTTGCATTGAAATCACAGGACTTGGCATCAGTGGAAGTTGGTTCTCCATCTGCTCAGCGCTTCTTCCTGAACTGTTCCTAACATTACAGAAATTCATCTTTTTTTTTTTTTCTAATCAGACAAGCCAAGCTGTCTTTATTTCTTTTTTTTTGTCTGAACTAAAAATAAGAAGTGCCAGATTTTAAATATTAATTACATTTTTTTGATAAATGTGTTTTCCTGTAATAGGTAGTCTGTGCTCATTATATATGCTTTCATATCTGTGCCTTTTTCCCTCCTAAGTTTTATCTAAAATATAAACAAAACTATGAAGTGTGGAAGTATAATGTGACTCTGTGATTTGAATGCATATAAATGTAGGATAAACTGTCTTCATTTTAACATTCTGATATCTTTGAACTATGTGGTGTTAAATGTCAGTGGTAGTACTGTATAACTACTAGTAAGTAATAAAAAAAATCAGAAAGGTTTCATTATTTCAGAGAAATTTGTATGCTTTATGATTTAAAGTTGGATAGAGTAAGTTCACAGACTAAAGGGGCTAAATTTTCTTCCTATTAAAATCAATGTCATAAGCTTTTCCCCATTCTTTTAATTTTTTACATGTTGAGGGCAGTCATTTATTTGTGAAGTTCCAGATTTCTGGATTTAAAAAGTTCTCTGACAATATCCTTCTCTAAAATTGGATCTTAATCTTTTGTTGCTACTTTATATTGATGGTATTTCTGCTGAATTGTGTTGAAGTGTGTATTGGTTATGAAATCACAAATCAGTAAGTTTAAATGTGGAGCAATTTGTCCTTATTTCTGTATTCATGTCCACTACTTGAGTTTGTAGGCTTGAGACCTAGGTAAAAATGAACACCTGATTCACTTGTTTCTCTTGTTTAATAATGTGCTCTTTTTTAATAATGCCCCTAAAGCTGTTCTGTCTGACTAGGCCTCATTTCTGTCATCTGTGTTTCTGCCACATCATCTGACATTTCTGCCACTGAAATCCCCTAACCAAAACTGAATTACTCGGACTCTTGTACTCAGATGGTACATTTCTTATTTTGGTATTCATTTTTAGTGTGTTATTGCCACTACATTCTTGTTCACTTTCTCCTACTTTTGCTGTTTTTTATTTTGTGCCATTCCATACTTTGATTTTTTAAAAACTTTTTGATTTTCCTTATTGTTGCATTTTACTTTTGATTAATTTTATTTTTTTTTCTTTTGGGTTCCTTCCTTTCTATACTTTTGATTCTGTTAAATTTTGACCACTGATAAATCACCTGAATTAGACTGTAAACTTTTTAGAGCAGTGACAGTCTTTTGCTTGCTGATAAAATACTAGTTCTTTTACAATAATGATATTAATAGGTATCACTTCTATGGTAATACTAAAATATGTTGATTGATTTGGATGAGCTGTGCTAGTTTTAATTGTAATATTTTTGTTGCATTTCTCAGCAGCTTACATTAGAGAAAGAAATAAAATAGAAACAGAAATTCTCCAAAGTTCTGTAAAACTGTAATTTTTTTGTTTATGGTCAAGATGATAAGACTATCAGATATAGCAGATTGTTTTAACTGTAGAAACCAGACTGCATTTGCTGTTCTGTTTTTCACAAGTATGCATTTTTCCCTAATATCTGTTAAGAAGCAAAGTAACTGAGATAGGAATGTTTCCTTGGTCATTGATATATGTTCCAAAGAAATGCTGTTACCAGCTTGCATGTGGACCACCATCAGAAGAGATGGAGAGACCTATTCTAATAATAGTCTCAGAAATTCGTTTGCAAGGAGCAGTGCTGTTTCTAAGCATCGGTTTTGGAGCAAAAGAAGGGCTGTGAAGTAGACAGCTCTAAAGGGTATGGAGTGTCTATTTGTTCCTTAATCTCATTTACAGCTCCTCCTTTCTTCTTATTCCATCTGTAATCCTAAAATGTCTCCTCAAATCTGTTATTGATGGCTTGGGCTCTCCTTGTCCTGCTCTTCTTTTAATGCTTTTGGTTTTAGTGTGCTCTTAATATTGAGGTTGCTCTTTCCTTGGTCACATCTTATTGCTCAAGAATTCCTTGAGTTGGAAATTGGATGAGGTCCTACATCCAATTTCTAGTCTAGGCTTTCTCTTGACCCTTTCCCTGCCTCATATTTTTGTACCTGTCCAAATCGCTTGTTGGTTTCTCACCAACCTGTTCTATGTTCTCTTGCCTATTGTTTACTCTCAGCTTGTCAGGGAAGCGGCATCTTTGTTGTTGTCTGTTCTGGTGTTGTATAGGAAGATGGCTCTTCTGAGCACTTAGAAGATTTTTTTTTTCTTGAAACAGCTTAATTTTTGTCTAGATTTGAGTAATTTTCATGAAGAATGTCAAAGACATATTGAGCCTTGCTAAAGTTGGTTTCAAAACAAGAGTTGTCTTAACTGTGTATTCCAGCTTCAAGGGAATTCTTTGTATCCCATCGTTGTCCTTTCTTGCACACCAAGTCCTTGTGTGTGTAAAATTGTGAACTAAAAACTCTTTAAATAAAAAATCATGTTTGAGGGTCAGAATAGGGTGCAAGTGAGGAAGAATTTTATTTTCTTTGATTCTAATTTTCAACCTTTACTGGAATGTCAGTCAGATGACCTTCCTTTGACAGTTTACACTCCTTGTCTGAATTTATAAAGCATAGTATATCTCAATATGTTGCAGATAATTTGGATTGTAAAAGTGATCATACTCTCTTTACTTCTTTTTATACTGTTGACTGGAAACAGCCTGTGATAATATGGGGTTTTTTTTGACTGTGTTTATGCATGTACTTCAATATACAGAAAATGTGTCACTGAGAATTGTGTATCAGCTTGCTACAAAATAAAAGGGGGGCAAGGTGGAAGAATTATTTCAAAATGGGAGTGATTTAATACCATGATGTACACGTTCATTTTTGTGTCATAAAGGCTAGAGGCCGTAATTGCAGATATTTATAGCAATGAAATTTTTATTTAAGACACTTGGTTACCTTCTGCTGGGCAAATGCTGGCAGAATTGAGGTTTTGGAAAGCCAAATGTTATATAGTGACAGTTCACTGGTAATAGGAGGTAATCTGAGTTAGATTGTTCTGAATAAATGAAGTGCTAGGGGTGTAATAGTTCCAGTGAGCAATTCTATACAATTTGTACTGTTCAGGAAAAGATACTCTCTTTGCAGTGTTCACTGTCAACTTTCCAATGCCCAAGAAAGCATACCAAAGTGAACCTTTTCCCTGACTTATTTACAATGGAGCCTTGTTAGTGTTGGTTGGTTTTTTCTTCTAGGTGTGCTTAATGTTTCAAAAGTCAGTAGAAGATAGAAGTTGGCATGACAGACAGAAATTGCTTTATATTTTGCTTCTGACCTTGATAATTAATTAGGATTACCTCCCCTCTTCTGAAGAGTTTGAAAGACATTTCAGTGATATTATGGATTTGGCCCATCACCAGATATGGATCTACTTGCCTGATTTGACTACTTGAGTGGTGCAAAAGAGTTGGCAGGAACATGAAATGTAACAGCTGGTGAGAAGGGAAAGATCTTGCAGAATCAGTAAAATACTAAAATTGCTATTGATAATAGTAAGGATGGTAACATGAATGTGTATTGGGTTAAACTGGATTAAATCCAGATGCCTACTTGTGATTCATCTTAATGTACATTTGCAGTTAGAATATTGACAACAAGTAATTTTTCTAATGCAAATAAGAGTCTACAGCCTCTCTTGCTTTAAATTTTCTTGCATGTAACTCCACGTGGTTCTGTCTGCCCCTTCTTTTACATTTCTTCTGTTATAAATTTCTTAATTCCTTATTAAGTGTTCCCTTACTCTTGGTTTTATATATCCTCTTTCTGTCACGCAGACAACTTTATTTCTTGGAGTTGTATTTGATTATGAAAAAAGGAGGCAGAGGAAGAGTAAGAAGGAGGAGTAGAAATCTTCAGGAAGAATAATCTAGTCTCTTAGAGGAAAATTGCCTACAAGGCAAGTATGAGATGAATAAATTAACTTGTAGAAATGTGATCTGAAAGCATCAGCTCTCATACCTTTACCTTACAAGCACAGTTTAGCCTGTCAAAGAAAATTGGTCTTTATAAATATCTCTGTGTAAAGTAATTTTTAACTAGAGACAAAGCATTTTAAAGGCTCTAAAGTGTTTGATTTGGTCATGTTATCTTTGTGTTTAAAAAAAAAAAACGAACTCAACAACAAAAAACCCTAGTGATTATTTGTGCTTAGTGCCTGTACTTCACAGTAGTTCATCTGTGTCAGATCATGTGAACCTTAATAATTTTCTTTTGTCTGTTCATTTATTAATAGAAGAGTTTTTTGTTCTTTTGGGGGTTTCTATTTGCAAATTTTTCTACTTTAAAGTATTTTAACATAGTACTATTTTCTACCGCTGCAGTGACTATAGGAACCACAGGAAGTGAACAGTAGAACCAGTTCAGGAAGCAAAATCAGGAGTATGAATTAAAGACCTGTTGTTACAAACTTTCTAAGTAGGCGAAAAGAGTATTTATGGTCTACATTTTAGCGTGAATTAAAAAAAAAAAAAAAAAAAAACTAGGAAGACATCTTTTTAATTAAAAAAATAGCTACAGAAGGTTGTAATAATTTTACCTCACAATTATATATGATTTATGGTGGTGGCAGAAGCTATAGGCAATGGGGTTTTTTTAAGTATCTAGAATAAAATAATATAAGCACTAGATGTGAAGTCTGTCACTCTCCCAAACTGGTTGTAAATTGAAATTATTTCAGTCAAAAGGACTATTGAAATAGTTTATTCTGTTACAGAAATAACTCACTGAGCAAGTTGTACTTTGTGATAAAAAGCTGCTGTAGTGCATTTTGGAAAACTGAAGCATTGGACAACCACAGTGGCAATGTAACCTCATGTGACTAGAATTCATTTAATCATGAAAGGAAAGCACAGTAGATAATCCAAGGAGAGTATAATACGAACAAGATATATTTTACTGACAAGTGATGGTATACACCTATGATACAAGTCAGGAAGAGATGACATCCACATATTGGCATTAGACATAATTTATCTAATTTACATTACAATAGATAAAAGAGTTCTTGAACAGCCTGTCAAGGAGAGTATGTATAGGTGTTTAAGACACCTTAGGTGTTTTTCTTGAGTTTGTTTTTCTGTATCTGCGTTCTGACAGCTGCTGGGCACAGCTAAACTTTGAAATTATTCCATTTCCTCCTCTCCTTGAAGCATGTTCTTAAAAAAACATGATTTTAATTGTTAGATGAAATAATATTTGCCATTATTGGGTTTTAGATGTTAGACATAAAATACTACCAAGAAACATCAAGTACACTTCCTTTATTTTTTAACTTGCAAAACATGTGAAATAGCAAGTAATAGCAAATAAAAAAAAAAATCAGTTTCAGTAAAGTTTGGGACAAATTGGAGGAAGGGAAACTTGCTGTTGTTCCTTTCCCTAACTCAAATTCCTTACTGACTTGAAAGATAGAAGGCTAGTTTGTAATGGTACATGAAAGGCTAAGACCAGCATAGCCAGTAAAATTCATAGATTACAAAACCAAGGAGCCCCTTGGTGATTGGGTGAACTTTTCATGAGTAACATGAGCAGTCATCAAGCAAGTTTTGAGCTAGTTAGTGTTTGATTTAAGGCACATCTCTTAGTACAACTGCTGTCAAAAGCTCTTGTCAGTCTTGATTTAAACATGTCTGCCTTGACTTTGACATGGCTTTTGACATGTGTCCCTTGACATCCTCAGAGTTAAGCTCAGGAAATGCAGGCTGCATGAGCAAATGGAGAGGTGGATTGAGAACTGGCTGGATGGCAGAGTTTAGAGGGTTGTGATTAGTGGCCCAGGGTCTAGTTAGATGCTTGTAGCTGGCATTGTGTCCCAGGGCTCAGTACTGGGTCTTTTTGAACTTACTGATCAATCACCTGGATGAAGGGACTGAGTACCAAACTGGGAGGAGTGGCCAGTACCCCAGGTGCTGTGCTGCCATCCAGCATGACACAGACAGGCTTGAGAGTTGGGCAGAGAGGAGCCTAATGGCATTCAACAAAGTGTAAGAACCCACACCAGGGGAAGAATAACCCCTGCACCAGTACAGGCTGGGGGCTGACCTGCTGGGATGCAGCTCTGTAGAGAAGGACCTGGGGGGGCTGGTGGACACCAAACTGTCCATGAGCCAGCAGTGCCCTTGTGGCCAAGAAGACCAATGGGATCCTGGGCTGCATTAGGAAGAGCATGGCCAGCGGGTTGAGGGAGGGGATCCTGTCCTTCCACTCGGCCCTGGTGAGGCCTCACCTAGAGTGCTGTGCCTAATTCTGGGCTCCTCAGATAGACATGGAGCAGGTCCAGTGAAGGGCAGCAAGAGAGCATCTCTTATGAGGAAAGGCTGAGGGACTTGAGCCTGTTTAGCCTGCAAAAGAGATGACTGAGAGGGGACCTCATCAGTGCATATGATTATCTGAAGGGCAGGTGACAAAAGAGGATAGGGCTAGACCCTTTTCAAGTGTTGTCCAGTGACAAGACAAGGGGCAACAGGCATAAACTGGAATACAGGAAGTTTCATCTGAATATGAGAAAAAACTGTTTTGAGGCTGCCAGAACACTGAAACAGATGCCTAGAGAGATTGTGGAGTCTCCTTCTGTGGAGATACTCAAAATGTGCCTGGACCAGTTCCTGCACAACCCATTTTAGGTGAATCTTGTTTTTCAGGGGGGTTACACTAGATGATCTCCAGAGATCCTTTCCAACCCCAACCATTCTGTGATTCTGTGAATTTCAGTGCTGGAGAATCACCTAGACCTCTTGTATAGATCTGATGTGTTGTTACCTTCACTTTAAAAGTGTGTGTCTTATTTCCCCCCTAATTCCATGTAGCCTGAGGACTGCAGAGAGTTGCAGAAAAAAAACCACAAAAATGACAGATTAAATTCTCTGCAGATGAAGATTAAGTGAAATACAGTGTGTATGTGTGTAAACCATCCCTATACATTCAACATTATCTAGAATGATTGTTATTCCTCTCTAGTTGAAAGCAAGTGAGCTACAGAAATTGGGAGAAGAATAGAGAACAAAACAGAAAACACATCATGGTGTCACCATGTAAATCACTGACACATGCACATTGTGTGACTTTCCGCCCTCCAGATCCCAGAAGCTCCACAAGGAAGCAGTGGTATTGAAGGGATACAGCAAAGGCCAGCAGGACAACCAACAGTATGGAAGAATTTACATATAAGGCATGGCTAAAGATGGTATGAGTAGAGTAAAATAGAGGTCTCCAGCTGCAAAGACAGATGAGAACAGTATGCCATAGCTCTCTGTGAAATCATGGATTCACATAAATTGAGGATTTATATGAGAAATAAGGAGTTATTATTGTCTCTGCTAGTTCAAGAAGTAGGGAGTATTGAATGAAACTATCTGGCAGCGAATTCAAAGCAAAGGTATTTTTTTGATGTAACTTATAATTAAATATGGAAATTTGTCACAGGATCTTGTGGAAATAGAATTTTTTTGCAGGTTCAGAAACAACTGGAAAAATACTTTGAAGGTTATTTTATAAATAAGACAGTATCTCAGGCTCAAAAAATCCCTGAACTGCAAGTAGCTAGAGGATGGCAGAATAATTCTGAGGAAGTATCCCTGTGTGTGTGCCCTGTTTTCAGTTATTCCTAGACTCATGCTCTTAGTCACTGTTGTGCCAAATTTGGGGCTATATGGACCTTCTGATGAATATGGTGTGACCTTTTCCAAGTGCTTCTTTCTTCCCTGTTTGTAAGCTGCAGAATCACTAAATTAATATGTAAAGTTTGAGATGGTGTCTGTGCAAAACTGTTGGAAGGTACTAAGGTCCTGTAAAGAATGTACTTTTCTGTAATTTTCATATTTTTAGCACGCTTGCTGGCTTAATCACTGGTTGATATATAAGTAAATAGCAGAGGAATAGCAAGTTGAATTCCTTGTAAAGCATCTGTTCATTGAAACAGGCTATACAAATGGATATTTTTAATGTCTCATAGTTTTAGGAATACTGAAGAAGACTATGAAATGTCTTTCTAGAATAGTGAAAAAATGCTATCAATTGGAACTATTTAGGTAACTGTAGATCCATGAATTTGATGGCAGTTCTATGAAAAGAAAAGAATAGAAAAGCAGATACAGGCTTTGGTTAATTGAGATTTCAAGTGTGGAGGCAGGCCTTGCAGGACCTGAAAGTTGGTCAAGGACCAGGTATCACAAAGAAAGAGAGGAATGAGCTAAACAGATGTGTGTCAAGGCTGTTGGGCTGCAGGTTTTGAGTTACCAGGAACACACAGTTGCATCTGCTGTAACAAAGCTTCCTTTTATGTGGAAGCTGCTTTGCCATGTCAGACCATGAAGTTCCAAAGCAGTTTGTATCTGCCACAAATGTATGTAAGCCCTTGTGCTCTTGTTTTAAGTCAGAGTTTGTATGATAGAAGCCTGAATGTGTGCCCTGTGCATTGTCACCTGTAGCCATAAACTGGTTTTGTGTGAACTGACTCTGCTTGTTTGTTCCACAAAANATCAGTCAGTTTGGCTTTTTGGATGATATCTCTTTCCACCTGGCTGTAATTACTGCATAATATTACCTTAATGTATTTACATTGCGAATGGTTTGAAATGTTTTAGTGCCTTTTTTCTCAATACAGGAATTTTTGGAGGCAGAGGATTATTTAATGAAGGGCTTGAGATAGATGTAAATGGCCATGGTGAATTTTGTGTTCATTTGCAACTCAAGATGAAACAGACTTACTGCATCAGTGATTTAACTATAGAAGCATAAGTTCTTATTTTTGCTTCTTACTTCCAATTAGCTTATATAAATTCTTTCAATAAAAGGATGGAAATGTAAAAGTATCTTATGTTTTACCTGTAACTAGTAGTCTTGATAGATGTGAAAATGAATGCAGAAGATAGGCCAACAGCTCAGGAATATGTGTACCTCCAAGTCAGGGCTCCTACTCAGATTTCTTTTAGCTGATAACTGCCCAGAAGGGGCAGTTGGCACTGTTGGTTTGTGTCTAATTTGTATAATTTTTAAAAGGTTTATTAAACCATATCTTACCACTTTAATATTTGTTACTTGCTGGATTAGCTGAGAAGGGGGTCCCATATGTGTGGGCCACATGTGCTGTTTTGCAAAGCAGATGTGCTCTCTTTGGGCAATTGCCTGTTGTTATTTTGTGATGTGGTTTATTCATTTCACATATACAAACAACTTAATACAAAGAGGAAATGAAAATACATCCTTGTCAGATGCTTAGTGATCCTTGAACAACTGATTGTGATAAAGGTGGAAAAGTAAATATTGACTTACTGCTTTCAGGTGATATGATTTTGCATAATTACACATTTTGGAAAACACTTCTTGACTCTTGGGCACACGGTGTGATTCTTGGGGCAGTCCTGTACAGGACAAGTAGTTGGACTTAGTGATCCTTGTGGGTTCCTTCCAACTCAGCATATTCTGTGATTCATTGATATTTATTTCTGGTTGCGTGGAAGATTAGGTTTTGGAACTAAAAAAAACCTGCTCACTTAGTGCATCTGAATTCTTTGAGGATAAGTGAGAGAAATAATGCATTAAAAGTAGCATTTATCTTGACGACTTAAAATTACTATTGAAAAAAACCACTTTTAAAAAATCTTACATATTGAAAAACATATTCATTGTATCCAGTTCTTCTTCCTACAAGCAAGCTTTCCACTTCTTAGCTCTCTCATATTTTCAACAGAGCTTAAAAAGCCTCGACTGCAATTCTCAGTTCAGAAGTTTCTAAAACACAAGGTTTTGAGTAAGCCTTTTGAGAGCTCCCTTGAATAATCAACTGATTTTTCTTAAATAAGGATGTTGGTTAGCTGACATGTTTAGAGTTTGGAGTGGTTTTTTTTATTTGGTGTTTTTGGTTTGGTTTGGTTTTAAGCCATGATAAGGAATATCATTTACAAAAGAGAAGGCAAAAAACTCAGAAAACATTCAAGTTAACAAAAATTCTAGTGTGAGAACACTACTTGGAGAAACAAAGGTTGAATTCCAATTCTTATTTTTCTCTCTTTTTTTATTTCCAACGCTGAACCACATCCGGCAGATACAAAGCTGTCCTCTGAAATCAGCTGACAAAAGCTGTATTGCATTTGCTGCTTGTTGCAAATATTATTGGGTTGTAGTTCTCGATGTTGGAATTTGATGGTTCAAGTTACGGAAATTGTGAAGTGGTGCTATTGAAACTTACAGCCATGTTATTTATTTTATATTTTACGGAGTTTACTTCCTCACATGATTTTTTTCCTTGTGTATTAGATGTGAGACAAAGTATCAGTGCATGTAGTATAGAAGCTGTGAGGAGGCAGGAAGAGCTCTTACTGGATCAGATGTGAAGTGGATTTGGGAAAAAATGATTGAGAGAGAAGAGGACAGAAATGGGGGAAATACAGAGAGTGCTAGAACCTGTCGACAACAAAATGGCTGAGTTATGGGTGCACTAGAAAAAATTCCATCAAGTTCTCATTAAATACAGCACATGGGAAAATGGAAAAGGGTTAGAATAATAGAAGTGTCTTTGCCTGTATTAAGCAGAAGACTTAAGTGGGAGTGTTTAGAGAAAAGAGTTTTTCGCTCCTGCCATGGCAGTGAAAAGTGTGAACTTGTAGAACAAATTTTAGATATATAAAGTATGCCACAGTAATATGCATGAGATGACCCCTTTCTTGCAGAAGTTGTTTCACATATCCTGCCATTATTTTGGGAGTATGTTGTTGACTCCTGATACTACGATGAGCCTTGTGTCATATCAACTCGAGTTTTTTAGTCTTATAGTATTCTACCAGTCTTTGGCAAATAAGTTTAGTTTTGTAGCCCTTGCTAGAATGCATAAATGCTTTGTGCATAAGTGGAGTGTTCATAAGGGGTGTTGGTGAATGGCAAATTAATCTGTCTTTAGCAAGTGTCAGGCAAGAGAGATATTATTTTAGTAAGTTAGCAAAACATAAAAAGAAAAAAAACCAGAAAGAACTGATGGCTGTGTTAAATAAGAATATAATCTAATCAGATGTGCTAAATAGAAACAAGGGAAGTGATACAGAGAGAAGTAGAGGAGATACTTAAAACAGTGCTAGAAGAAGAAATATTGCATCTTAGCAAATAGAAAAAATTGTGCGAAAACAATAATAGAAGCAGCAAATATGTGTAGTTTTTCAAAGTTGCTATTGAATACAAACTTGACCTGTGTGATACTATAAAACAGTATGTTAAATGATATAAAATTCTTAATGCCTTTTTAATTTTGAGGCTTGGAGGTTTTTGTATCTGAGCAAATGTATCTTTCTCTATGACTTCTAAGTGTAATTTTTTTATTAAAAGGTATAGTGTTTAGATTTCAAGCCCTATTAGGTGGTAGAATCTCATTCTGAAATGATTTGCATGCTATTTTCTTGTAGAATTCATGTCTATGTGACTCATAGACATATGAGTGAAATGAGTGAAAAAAAAAGAAGAGATAACCTGCACCTTCTGTTTTATAGTTTAACTGAAGGACAGACACCCAGGCTTCTTATTGATACTGTACACAGTACCTTGGGGTACACTAGCATGTTGCTGTTTCCTTACTGTGCTGTAGTTTACCTTTAATAAATAACTGGTCAACACTTCCAGCTTTATTTAATATTCTTTTGTATAAACAAAGATTTATTATTCTGTAATAAAAGATATCCTCCTGCTGCTGTGGTGCAAAATGTTATTTGCTTTGCCAGATTAAATAGATAATGAAGGGCTGTAAATGTTTTTTGGTACTATTAACAGAAACATGGTTTTTTTAATTAATTTTTTTCTTAAACAGACATGCATGGAAATATGTATTAAAATATTTTGAGGGATATAAGTCTTAGGAAATATTTCACTCTGGTATAAGTCAAGAGATCATTTAAGAGTACTTCCTTTGAATAATCTTAATATCAAAAGATGTTATTTTTACAGTATAGGAAATCTAACAACATCAAATGTCTGTCATTGAAGGATTTAAACTTCAGTATCAGTATAAAGAATTTTATATTCAGTTATTTTTCATACATTAAAATATATGTTGATGTGATAAAAAGGCAAAGCAATGAAATAAAAACTTACCTAGCAGGTACTTGCTTGAAGCTTTGTCTGTGCTCTGTCAGAATATACTGAGACTCACTCAGCAGATAGGAAGCTTTCTTCTATTTGAAATGCATTGTGCACTCTCGTCTTGTGATTTCTTTTTCACAGCGTCTTCTTATTCACTGCTGCTTTGCTCTTGTGGTATTGGTTGTTTCCAGTTTATTTCCAGGTGTCTCCAATATATGGTTTCTTTCACATTCAGGATTTTTGTTTAATCTGTCCTGGTCAGGTAACAGAAAGAACCTGTGAACTTTGCATCTTTCTCTCCGCACCAAAAAACATGTAAAAAAGGCAAATGCACTGACCCCAGTTAACTCAAGTATTCAGCACACATTTAAAAAATCATTTAAATATTTGATAGCCAGTAAATTCCGTCTGTTTTCTGGTACTATTCCAACAGTGAAAAGTTATTTCCCTACACATTTTGGTAGCCTTCACATTTTAGATTTTTGTAGGAAATATACAGGATCAGTAGACATCAGGTCTTAACTTTTAATCCATGCAGCATTATTCTGTGAAAGATGATGAAGGTCTGCCTCTCTCAGCTCCTCATGCTTCTATCAGAGACAGATGTGAAATGCTGCTTTAGAGAGACGGGGAAAAAAAAATCCTAAAGGGTGTAGTGTTTTGTCATCTCTCAGGACAGTGAGCACGCATGGCATCAATGAGTGGCAGATAAGAGCTATTCAAACCAGTCACTGAACTGACAGGATGACGCTTTCATACATAATAGAACCATTAATTATTTCTTCTGATGGACAGCAGTGTGTACTAGAAGAAAAAAGCTGTAGATGATAATACTAGGTTTGATAGGTTCTCTGTGTTTTAACCACTTGTCATTAAGAAACAAACCAGGAAAAAACTGCTGTTTTGGGATATGATCAGGTAAAACAGACCAGAGTTGTTTTGACAGGGTGAATGTCATTCATAGGGTTAAAAACTCCATTCAGATTAAGGTCTATTCACAGCTGGCTTTTTATAAAAAAGTTGTTCTAAGAAATCTGCTTTGTAAAATCATGGTTTGTGTTTTGTTTCATGTAGCCTTTCATTTGGGGAACCTGGCTGTTGTCTTGTAGGTTTTCATTCATAACTTAATTTATAGATTAAACCCACACATTTCTTATTTTTTCCCCTGCAAAAGGAAACCTTAACATTTTAAAAAAATGTTTTTCAAAAGGCTTTATGTATGATGTTCAAACTCATTACCCACTTTGTATAAAAGACACTCACAAATCCATTTCTAATTAATTTAGAAAGCTAAGTTGTCTGATTTAATGTTAAGAAGCTGCTCTCTAGAGGTTAATATGGAAGAAATAATATATTTTGAAGAACTCCAATGTAGCATAAGCCTTCATAAATGTAAAATACGATGGATAAAATCTTCATTCGCAGTGTCAGTGTTGTTAAGGGCAACGTATGATGATTGTGGGGAAAATAGTGCAATGTTTAGAACTTTTCCTTGAAATAGAAGGGTTTTTTTTCCTCTCAGAATCTTCTTTAATGTAACTTTCCTTTTTAAATTTATTGACAAGAAAATGTTTACAATCAATTGTTTTCTTTTTTTGCCTTCTGTACCTGGAAGATGGAGAAGAGATAAGATGATGACTACTTTAAAACCAGGGTGAAATAAATCCCACCAAAAAGTTGATGGGAGAAAGGGCTACTTCTTCTGGTTTGTACTTGTTTACTTTAAGTATGAAGAACCTCTCTCATCACTGAAGAATAAAAGTTATCTTCATCTTCCTTGTTATGAAATCATGGAGAACATCTGGATAAAGCTTTTTCTAGTTTATCCAGTCAAAAATTATGAGCACTGTTATGCCCTTATATCACATCAAATAACTTTTGGAATATTTTTGGTGTCTACCTTGCATTCTATCCAGCTCCAGACCAAATCCAAGCCTAGAAGTATATGACGGCTGTAACTTTAAATCTATGCTGTCAATTTTCTCTTTAGATAACAAGTCGAGTTGCCAAGGATACAATGGGTACATGATATAAAGTCCATGCTGAAAGTACTGGAATGAGGCATACTTTCTGAAATAATATTAACTCTTTCTCTCGTGATTTCTTTCTTCATGTGTACAATCCATGCCTGGAGGTGGTGCCCAAGCTGAACTGAAAGTGTCTTTTTATTAGCATATTTCATAAAAGTGTTGATTCTTGTGAAAACCTTCCAAGTAACTGGAATCTGACAGGGCACAACCTTTGTATTCTCAGATAATCTTTTGGGAGATAAACACTAGCCTGGTCTGGTTCTCCCTTTGCAAATCTCAAAACAGAGGACTCAAATATCTACTCTTTGATAATTCCTAGAAGAAGTCCTGAAGCACTTGAGCAGTTTTCTTGCCACACACATGTGCATGAGCACATATGTGTATATATATGTATATATGCACATATATTTATGTACACATATATATATAAAACTCCCTTTTTTCCTCTTCAGGACGAGGTAAACTGAGCTATTTGTTTGTTAGTATCAGAAGTATTCTGCTGTCTTGAACCTGTAGATGAGGATAACTTGGATAAAGCAGCATGTTAAAGTTTAGGGGATGACAGTAATTCTGACATCTTGATGTGTATCCTGAGTCTGGGATAAGAGACGATTGGTGTTAAGAATTCAAACACTGAAGATGAAGGTGGTTAGAATTTTCAACCTTGAATACAGCACAAAGAATTGTATTTTTAGCATGGTGCTCTGAAAATCTTTTCTGTTTGGTCAGTCTGCAGCAGGAATAAGTTATATATAAGCTGCGTGATTGACGTGGATGTATAACATCTGTGGTGGAGAATTTTGTATGTATGACTGAAGTAGCAAAAGCTTCAAGCATGTGCCACTGAGCACACCAGAGGGCCTATAGTCCATCTTGTGACTGGATATCTACTAGGGGACAGTCAATGCTGCATTAGGGGATTACTTCCTTGCAGACTTTGGACTTTGTTTCATTTGGATCACAGGCATGTTGTCTTCTGCATAATTTGTGATAGCAGAAAAGTTAACTTTGTAGTGAGCCTAAAGTCCTGTGCTTGGATAGACTTCTATTTCAGTTCCTACTGTTTTTGAGTGGTGATGCATAAAAACCTACTACATAGCTTTGGTTAACAATGGATTGAAACTCTGCACCTGAAAATTGTATCTAGGGTGAATAATGTACTTACCTGCTTTGAGAAGAGTGCTTTTTAAAAGTTGCATAAGAAGTGAGCACAATGCTTTCTTTAAAAACATTTTGCATTTTAAGTGTCTGAGAATTTGAGGTGAAAGCTCACTGAAATTTCATTGCAGTCTCAAAGTGATATTCAGTTATTTACAGTATCAAAGCTGGTAGCTTTGCAAATATTAAGCCATGTATTGTCTGTATAGTCCATTCATAATTATAATTATGGATTCTTCCAGTCATAAAGGCCAAATATTACCCCCACTGGATGAAAGTAATTTGTCAAATATATTGGAAAATACATTTTTCTAATAAGACTGAGTGATCAGTAAAGCTGTATCTCAATGAACCATTTCTACAAATTATAAAATGCGTGATAATCACTAACATTAGCATTGCAAATGAATTTGAAAAAACCCTAAAAGAAGACATATTGTTAGAGAACACTTCTAAGCATTTTCCTTTTTCAGAAGTCTATCAAGTATTTACCTTTTATCTAACAAACAGCTATGCACATGGAAATTCTATTTTTACCTTTTTTCTGTATTCTGTATTTTTACCTTTTTCTGTCATTCAGCTTTTAGAGAGCTCTAAGATTACCTGTTTCAGGTAAGTTGATAACAAGTGATTGCTTTTCAGAGAAAAGTGGTGTGTTTATCAGAATTTTTAAATTGCTGAAGAACTAATGTTCTGAAGAAAATGTCATCATTATTTCTGCTTCTTTTGTTGTCTGCAAGTAGTTCTTCCCTTGGTGAACATAATACTCTTTTGCCTTCTTTTATTCCTTTTCTTTTTTTTGAGGTGTGTTTGTGTGTATTTGTTGTGATCTCATATAAATAATTATTTTTGAAGATTAAATAATTCTGTTTTTTCAATGGAATATTTGATTATCTTCCAGCTTAATGAAGTTCATCTGCAAAACTGTATTTTTCAGTGTTCAATATAGAATACATGATATATTTCTTAAAACCAAAATGATTTAAAAAAAAATCAATGTCTGAAAATAAAAACAGTCTTCAAAGTTTTAAAGTTTTGAAATCAATCAGATAATTAACACTGAATAATTTTTTACTTAAACATAAAAACATTGACAACCTGAGTCTTAAAATTATTTTGAAATTAACAGCAATATCTGCTAGCATTCAGTGAAAGTAGATACTTTGGCATTTCTTAAAAGTGATACTATTCTCATTAAATGGATATTTCCCATAGTATGGAAAATGGTGTAGAGCAACACATTTAAAAGATAAATGGATTGAGATAGTTTGTAATAAAAGGAGTTTTTGTTACCTAGGGAATGAGTGAGTTAAAGTGCTTAGCACAACTCTTATCATGGCAGTCATCTAAGGGCTTTCGTGTTTCCTAGATTTTGGTTCTGGCAGTAAAGTTAGACTTGAGACAAAGTGGCTTTAATAACAAATTTTTTGAAAAGACAGACAAATAGTTGGTTTTCTACTTTTCTAGTCAAAGTGTTGCTAATAGATGAATTCTATTACAGAATGCTGTAATAAAAGTGTATACCACTCCCACTACTAATAATGATAATTTAACGTTATTTCTAGGATTGTTGGTTGCTACTTACACTTTGTTGGAAATTTCATTTAGTGAAATTTTGCAAGAGTGATACTTGCAATCAAACTATTACTTTTTTTTTTGAGAAAGGTAACTAGTGTGCCGACACAGATTTTAATGAATATGTTTTAGAAATCATACTTTGAGCATTTTTGTGTATTAAAATTTGACTGCCTTGGTATGTTTTTTTCCCCATTATTTTAATATTGGAAGCAGCCGAAGATTTCTGCTTTTGTTTAACACCATATTAGGAAGGGTAAGTAATGATTGTTTCACAATATACGAGCTTCAATTATATATTTAATCACATTTTAATTAGTGGATTAGTATTTGTGAATATGCTGTCTGTTCGATTCAGCCAAATTACAGCACGTTGCTGTTACTGAAATATTCAGATTGGTAACGAATTATGGAACTGTTTTGAAGACTGAACAGTTTTGCAGGATTGTTGTTTTATTATCTTGTGATACCTGATGAATATGTTCTCAACAGATGCTGGCCAGATATCTTTCAATTGACTATTTTTTTTGACTATTTATGAAACAAATGGATTATGATCTTGGAACTGTTTTGGATTTTACAATATTTTGGCAGCCCTTCCCCCTCACCTGTGTTAAGGCAAGTTTTGCTGTTAATTTTTTTTGTTGTAAAGTTAAGGAGCAAAAACACTGCCCACAAATTCTGGAAGAGTTTGTGGGGGGTGGTGTCAAAGATTTTTAAATTTTGCTTATGCATATTCTGCCTTTCTCTCTCAATTTGATCTTCCTAGTTGCCATAACAACTTCATAATAGCAGTGCATTTACTGATGTAGTTAAGGTTGTGTCAGCACTTCCATTATAAGCCACTGTTTTCAGGAATTTCTAATTTATTCACAGGCTTAAAAATGACATACAGTAAGCCTTTGTAATTGGTTTTAATGTATGGTACCAACTTTTTGAAAGCTGCTGTTGTCTGAGCTCTGATGGCATGTGTAAAATAGCATATTGTTCCAAGTGTTTTTTTTTTCTTTTATTTTTTTACTGAGAAGCAGCAAAACATTTTTAGTCTAAAATTAATTTTGACTGGTTCCCATCTGCCAGAGGTATGAGAACCAACATGTTCTTTTGCTCTACCACAATGCCCCATCACGCCTGTATGCAGTTAGACCCATCTGTTCCCATTAGTTAAAAGGTTAGTGTGAACATGGCAATTTTCTGGGAAGTAGGAACAGTATAACCTTCTTAATAACAGAGTTTCATATCTCATTAAGTGTTTGGCATCTTCAATACTTTTATAATTATTTTATGTTAAATAAAGACTAGCAGTGTTAAATGGTGGATGATTTTTGAAAGGCAAGAAGTAGAGGGTGAGTGTTTCTAGTATTGAAAAAGTCAGTTATTCATTGTAGATGCAGTTTCTGTTAGAGATTTTTAGCAAGGAATTGTGCATTGCTACAATATAACTTTCTGAAATCTGGAAGTTGTTTAACCTGGGAAACATGTCAAAGCCGTTACATAATTTGCTGAAGGTGTTTTGCAACTCCCTGAGTGATTCCACTAAACCTGGGATAAAGGGATTGTTTCAAGACTTTATTTCACCCAAATAGGTTTTGGGGGTTTTATTTAAACACCTTTATTTCAGGCAAATTTGCAAGGCACAGCACAAACTTGCTGCCCTGAATAATTATGAATTATATACTTGCAAGGATTCATGGGATTTTTGTTTGCTTTTTTTTTTTATCTATCTTATTGCCAAATGTACTGCAAGACACTTGCCCCTAAAATACACTTTTGTCTCCTACAAGTAAAATCACATAATTTTAACAGTATGTTATAAAAAAAAGCCCCCAAACTTTCATATTCTTTTTAATCCCTTATTGTTTCTGTTTTACTTTGAAGTCCTCACTTACATAAAATTACTTAAATTTGAAGCAATTGTGTTCATTTTTACTTTAGTTAATCTTTGATTCTACTTCACTGTAATAAAATATAGTGGCAGTTGTTTAGATATTTGTACCACCTTGGTTGATGTTTGTAAAACTTCAGCAACAACATATAACTTTAAAAGAAAGACTAATTTGATTTGAATGGTCTGTAGTAATCATAGCTGTTCATTTCAAAGGCAAATTTCTTTGACTTTTACTTTTAAAGGAAAATATATCTAATTTAATCATCCTAGTCAGAAAGTATTTGTCAAAGTATATCTTATTCTGAAGAAAGATTGTGGGTACTGCTCAACTGAAAAATATAAATAGTTTTTTAAAAGCTCATTGATGCCTTTGGCACAGACTTCCTGTTTGTTCTAGACAGGTGAGATATTCAGCCTGGATATCCTACATCCAAACACTTCATTGTCCTTTTATTGCTTTACTTTTTAATGTGTTTTCCACTTCCCTGCCAGAATCGGTTTAATTGTTAACCATTTTTTATTGCATGGCTTTGAAATGGTGTTCAGAAAATTGCTTTTGATAGTTCTTTCCCAACTGCGTGTAAGACTTACTAGCCAAAACCCTATAAATGTTGCAAGAAAACCCACTTAACCCCTCAATAAAGAAATTATTTTTAAAGTGCTACATCATTATGGTATTTGCTAACTGCATCTCTTTTGCTAGGTTTCACAGAAATCTGTATTTGTTCTTTCATCTTTTCTTAGTTTCTCTTTTTACTTCCTCCCCACTTCCTAAAGTCATGGAGCTTTGATTTTCAGGGGGTTCTTAGATCTGGAGGATTACTTTTAAATTTCAGCATGAAGGATTTATTCACCTTAGTTGTTTTTTAGGTTCTGTGTTCTGGTTGTAATTTTCATTGTAAAAGGTTTTGTCCTTTCTCTGACAAGTAAGAATTAATGGAAAATTTTGCATCCTTTGCAGCCTTCATAGCTGTGAGGAGTTACTCTTTTTCATCTCTGCAACTGTCTTCATAGGAGTAAATTGCTGAACAGAATCCTAACTTGATACTAGCTTGGTGCTGTTTTTCATAGTACACTTCCAATGAGAGGGATTACAGAAAGAAGTCACTTAATGTTGCAGGCTTTGGGTAAACTGTAGTCTGTCTGCATTTACTTTGAAATCTGTAAGGCAGTGCTCTGGAGCTGTTAAACTTAACCTTAGTAAAAGGTTTTGCTAGAAGTTCTCTGAAAGATCTCCCTCTTTATCAATGACAATTGAGGTAAAAGGTAAATTCTGATGTCAGTTGCGTTTCAGAACAGCAATATAAGACTAATAGTACCAAGTCTGGGTTGTTGGGATAAGTTTTTTCCAAAAACTTTTCTTTTTTCCAAGACGTGCTATTTTGATCTTCAGCCTATTAGAGATTAGGTAGGGGAAGTATATATTTATGGAGAGAAGATTTAAATAGAAGTACAGATATCAGGGTTTGAGGTTTTTTTAAAGCCCATGGTTTGCAAATTGTATAAGCTATTATCTATAAATACCTAGGTACAGCTTGTTTCCAGAAAGCAATCAGCAATAGATCCCCTTTCTTCTTACTTCATGTCTTACATAATTTTGAAAACAGTTCCCTTCAAAAATATTACCTGGTTGCAAAATTACTGAAATTGAAAGAGTTTTTTGGACATTCATGTAATGTAAAATTTTGTGTCCTTTCTTTCTAATAGATAAACATTAATTTCACTGAAATTCTACTGTTCAGTCTTCAGTTGAGCTAAGGTTAAAATTTCAAGTTTCAGATTTATCTGAAAGGTTGTTAGTTTCCTGTAGGTTTTTTTCTAGGTTAGCTAATGCTATTTGTGAGCCACGTGTGTAGTTGTCACCCAGCAGATAATCATGTGTCTGAAAAACACATGCCCATAATTCAGGTGGTTTCATAGTGATGTTGTGTGGTTCATTCTGTCTTGTGATGTGATAAATGACTTTGATGTTTATATTCTGCAGAAGGGCAGAGCCCTCCTGCAAAATACACAAAGTTTGTCAGTTTTCCAGTAAGTGAGGAATGATTTCTGAAGTCTTCCAGAAGAGATAGAAAAATAGGTCTTGTTCAAAGACCTCAATAATCTTCCTGCTGTATATCTGCTTTCATACATGTATAAGGGGGGAAAAAAGTCGTTTCTTCTTGCTTTCAGATTGTATGCAGGTTTTTCTAAAGACTCATTTTATAAGTTGGCAATTTTGAAGTGAAATCAGTACACAAAGAATGTAATTTGAACTTGCCTAATAATTAGGACACAATTAAGGACTACTACAGTTTAAAATCCAGCCTGTTAAGTAATGAATTCATAATATTAAAGATATTGGAATTTTAGTTTGCTCTTCCTAATTTTGTATGTTACTGTCCAGCCTATTAAGTAACCTTTTATGGTTTATGCATTTTAATCCTGTAATTTTACCAGTTTAAAAACATCTACTGGAGCCTTTGCCAGAAATAAAAATTAGTGAAGTAATGAATTTACTTTCACAGGCTGCTTAAAAGCCAGTTCTAACAACAGAAAAGAAAGTCAAAAGGAGAAAGGAATCCAGCTCTCATTTGGAAGGGGAATATCACTGAATAAGGAACCACTGAGATTGCACACTGGAAGGCCAAAAAATCAGGAAATATGAGAAACTTACAAATGTTTCTTCATTATGAGATACAGTATCTTGCTGTTTTATATAGATCTAGGGGCATTCTTTGTTGAGATTGGTTCTTTTGCATTTTAGTCAACACTGCAGTATTCAATTAAGAATCTTGGGAGCTGAAGTTTATCTCTGCCAACTTGTGGAGCAGGGATTGGGATTCTGTCTCAGAAGGAGGATGTTCTGTTTTGTTTTGGTGTTTGGTTGAGGTTTCTTTTTTCCTCCTGAAGATTTACTGCTGCAGTAAACTGCTGCAGGGAACTGGGAAAAAACCTCAGTAGAACACTTTATAATTATTTGTGACTGATTCCACATAACTTTCTTTCATTTTAAGATTATCTTAGAATTTTGAGAAAGACTGTATTTTGATACCTCATGTCTCTTTTATAATTTTAGGGATGTTATATTTGCAGGACAAACTAATCTAAATGCAATGCAATACTTTTCTGTTTACATGCTGAGTGCTTTAATTATGCTTAGTTACAATTTCTTAAATTGCATTTTTAAAAGTTTGTCAAGTGAAGATGTCCTGGGAGAGAATTAGCCTCTTGCTGAGTAGTACTGGGGTAATGCAGATAGCATGTTTAAACACCCCTTTGGGCATGCAGTTCTGGTTTTGTCACTGAAACTACAGGCCAAAAAGTGTACCCTTATACCTTAGTGTCCACTGCTTCTTTCTAAATCTGGAGTAGGAATGTACAGTAGGAAAGACTCAATAACTTTTAATCATTATCTATTTATTTAAATAGTGCTTTAATGCAGTTATTTTCCATTTCCATTTATCTGGGGATTATGAAATTATATACTTTGTTTTTTTCATTATGTGCTTTTTTGAGTGACTCAATGCATGAATGCATTTGTCAGCTGGATTGAGAGTATTGTGCTTTATGCCTTATCTCAACCTTATTTTTAAGGAATCTCTGTCTTTTCTTTCAATCACACAGACGTCAAGTCTCAGAGGGGAGCACAAGACTCATGCTTCTGTGACTCATCACATGGTCTCCTGCCACACTGCAGGCATCCTGCATAATGGGAGCAAAAGACTCCTATCTCAGTACCCTTCTGTCAGCCCACATGTAAAGCGTAGTTGGGCAGAAAGATTTGTAGACCAAAGAGGCCTGACCTTCAAGAGCTGGGTGAGAGGCAGCAGGGCTGTGCAGAAGCACAGAGAAAGCCTCAGGCCCTATCTTGCAGCTGTGGTACCTGCAGGACAGGGACATGTGTCTCATATGAGCAGATACAGATATATGTCTGCATCACCAGTGAACAGGATTGCCATTGCCATTGTTGTGCTTAATGCATACAGCTTCTACATTTGATTCTAGTATACTTCAGAAAACTTCTTTTTGGTAAAGCCTGTCTTGTTGATTGCCACTTTAAAATAGACATGAACATTGAAGTTCAATGCTTGCAAAAGAATGCACCTATGCAGTTAAAATATCTCTTACAGAGACATGGCCAATTGTGTGATGAGAAGAAATAGGAAGTTAAGCTGTAATTCTGTTCATCCAGAAACTTTGAGTATCTTCAGAAATGTCAGGCTTTTCTTCCTGCTGGGTATTTGAATAGAGCAGTGTTCCATGAAATCTACCCTCAGATGGAATATGCTGTGTATGCAGAGGGAAGTTTTGTTCTGTCCTTTGTCTTTCTAGGAGATTTCTTTGACCTGCCTTTTGAGGAACTGTATCTTTCTAGCTGCCTGGTTTCCACGGGAATTCAGTTTTTTTGGGGTAACCAGTCAAAGACCATTTTTTTCCTTTCTGCTGCAGGAAGTGGGAAGGGTATTGTCTGCAAAAATCATATTTTTACCTGTGTAAAGCAAGCCAATAATTACACACTTGAGAGAGACTATGTATTTCAGAGCTGTGCAAGCCTGTGTGTCTGGTGGTATTCCACAATTTAAGCAACCATCAAAAAGTTTTGCTGTTTGTATATTTTAGCAAACTAGTTTGCTGCAAGTTGCACAGGTCTCTTATTAATTAGTATTCTGTCTTCTACTGGTTAATGATTCTTTCATTCCCCATGCTGATTACTCCACGTGCTCAGGCTTTCTCTTCTTTTGAGTTGGTGCTTTTCTTGTTCCCGTGGTCACAATCTCCCCCCACTGGAATTACCTTTTAGGCAGTTGGAGCTGATTTCAGCACAGTTGCTGAGTTGTGTTTAATGGTTTCTTCCTTATCTTGGGAGCTCTGCCAGATGGTCTGTAAATTGTGCATTCTTTGTGTCCACTTTCAGTGGGCATCCTACTTCCCAAGCCTTGTTAACCTCCCACTAGGTCTGAGATTGCTGAAGCATGTCCAGCTCTATACTTTAACAAGGCAGTTCTACCAACAAGTAATTTGTGTTTCTAACTCATTGGCATCACTTAGAACTTGCTTGTTAGCTGCTCTCTGTTTCATGGATTAAATCTCCCTTCTTGTTATTAGGCTTGAAAGTATACAACGATCAAACATCAAAGAAGATCCTTTCTTAAAAACATAATTATATGGTCCACATTTTTACAACACTGTTACAGTATTACATTTAACAGAGATACATAAAAATAGGAAATTAAATCTATGTGCTTCAGCTCTTATTTAACTGGTCCAGGCTATGTAAAAAATCACCTTCTATAAGCAGCTGTGATCTGTGAAACAGCTGCATGCCTTTCAGTAGCTTTAGGAACAATGAGCAATGGGAGCAATTTCATGCTCTTTATCAATCAGTGAGATTCTAGGAATATTTGAGACAATTTTGTGTATTAGTTGAGACAGTTAAAAGACAGTTCAGTGCCCTTTTTTTGCTTTTTAATTTTTTAAAAAATATCATTCATTGGTTGTGTGGATAGATATTCAGGCTTCAGAGACCTCAGTCTTCATCATCCACTTTCCTGTTATCTCAGTAGCAACTCCTGCAAAAAATGTCTTAAATGTATTAAAAAATATCTTGAAAATATTACGGCTGACAGCATTTTCTGCTTAGGAGAAAAGACGTGCTGTTTGTTTAATGAATTAAAGATGACATTTACCTCCAACAGCCAAAGAGAGGCTGCTATCTGTAGAAACACCTTGGTGAACAATCTCAGCTTAAAACCGGTCCAAATGCGAATGGCTGAGTACAAAATGTACCTTCTATTATAAAACATGGTTTCTTTTGATCAGGTGATCTACTTCTGAAAGTAAAAGAGGTGATGAATGTTCTGTTGGTATAGCAGAAAATAGTTGTGTAATTGTAGTGAGGCCCATTAAAAAATATGTCAAGCATGTTGACTTAGTCATTTGATTTTCTCTGTGTGTGTTCCAAATCACTGTAATCTATGCAGATCATGCTTGTAGGACAGCTTCAAAATTTATTGAGCATTTTGAGATAATCCACAGGATATACATTCAAAATGTTAAATTGTATCTCAGATAAGGAGTAGAAACTATATATGCCCATTTGGAAGTCCTTTATTTGATGTCTTGAAGTAAGCAAGCACTTTCTTTATTGAGACCAATGTTCAGAAAAATTGCGTTGGAGTAATCAAACATAGAAGGTTTGTCTCAGGTAAGACCTAGTTTGATATCACTTACAGTGACTTTGAAATCATAGTTCATGTAAATTTTATAGTTTATACTTGTATATTATTATAACCTTGTAGTGGATGTGAGGGCTGCTTCTCTAGGGAATGATGATGAATGATGATATTTATTTATAGTAATGAATATGATGATAATGTATGGTATTTTATGAAAATAATGGAATGTAAAGCAGAAATGTATTGAAAGTTGAAATTAAATGTAGAATTTAGGATTTAGTCCTTGTGTTGCAGCTGCTGGATTTTTCTGGTTTTTAAATAAATTAAGATTTTAATGTAGCTTTTGTTTTTATTCAGTAAAAAAAAACTTCAGCAGCAGAGGTTCAGGTGGCTTGCTGCTGGGAATTCTTTGAATGAGATGTTGCCTAGATAGGGTTTTTTTTTTTTTTGGATCATGTTCTTAAATAGAAGAACTGATGCCACTAGTGGAATCTACTAAGGAAACCAGATTTTTAAAAAATCAGTTTATTTATAATATTTGCTAATAAAAATAAGAAATTATATTATAGGAAACTGTAACATTAAACATTTCTTCTGTAAGTATGAAAGGCACAATTCTTTTCTGGTGTAACTGACTGCATTTTAACAGCAGTAATGCCCATCTGCTTCTCAGGGTTTCTTGGCAACTTCAGTGCACTAAAAATTATAAATGCTTTAAATGATACTGCAAGTTGTATAGTTTTGTTTTACTGAAGCCCTTATTGGAACACACTGTTCTAACAAAGCGTGACTAGATATAATATGTATTTATACTTTTTTTGGTGAGTTTGGCATGGAATTTTTTCAACATTTATGATTAAATAAATCTATTAGAAGCTCTGGCACTCAACACAGAAAAGTGAGCTGTGTAATGCACGTATTAAATTTTAAAACATTATTTAATTGGTGTTGTGTCATTAAAAATTGGACAGATTAATTTATTATCCAGGTAGACATTTATTGTAATTCTATTTATCCTGATGCAAAAGCAGATGATGGAGAGTATTTGCTGTAATTATTCTGATCTTCCCATTTTTAACTTTACTGATCTATAACTGTCATTTTGGTGGAAAACACAGGAAAGTTATCAGAGAGAGTAAAGATTGGAGAAGAATAGAAAAAGAAAATGGGCACATAAAAAAAAAAACAAAAAAAAAA